>QVNW01001166.1:0-17698 GCA_014825475.1 Pseudomyrmex flavicornis
TTTTTTAAGATTTTTTTTAAATATAAGGAATAAAGATTTTGTATTCGTGATTTTTTTATAGTAAAAGACAGTATAAAGTTTTTATTGGTTAATTTGTCTTTAACATTGTAAATACTATTTGATAAATTAAGTTTTTGATAGGTGCGGCTCATATATCGGAGTTACCTTATGTGACAATCACGCTCGCGATATCATGTTTAGGACTTCTTTGCTTCAATGGCTCCTTACCCCTGCTCGAGAGGGGCCAGACTATATATGCTTAGGACTGACTGACGTGACTAGATTTTAAAACTGAGATTTAGAACTGCGCTGCGGATCCGGATCTAGATTCTAGCGTTTTTATTAGTGATTTAGGAGCATCAACTCGTTAGTTCTTTCCATCTGATTTGTTCCTTGATTTTCCTTTCTTATCTTTTGTAGAATTATATCGATTTCCCGCTTGTTAATCTCTAGAAGCGAGATCTCCACTCACAGAAGGTTTCCGAAAGATAATCGATAGAATTATTGCTTGTTTAGAATTTAGATATCTGTACGTGCGTAGTTTGCACATAAGGAGCCATTGTCGCTTTTCTGAGAATCAAAAAGGAACAATTTGTTTATTTAATTTTAAACATGAATAAACTTTATTATTTTTCACTTTATGTATAATACTTTCATCTATCACACACTTATTCGTATCTTTTTGCAAAGATTTATAGCAGTGAGCAGCAGCCTGACCAAAGATTATATGCGCACGCGCATGGCGCATGCGCATTACGTGCGAATGTCTCTTTTTACCTTTCTCTCTCGCACAGATATTAAACACAGTTCTTCGTTCCACGGAAGATATAGCAAAGTATAGGATATAGGCAATTCGTCTTCTATCTGTATATGATACAGATTACAGATCTAAGCTAAGCTCCAGCCGCTCCAGCGAGAGTCTACTGTATCAAATAATCGTCAAAAATCGCCTTATATCGGATATCGGAACGCAGCTTGTTTTTGTATTGTGATTTTATTGTGTAAACAATAATACAATGTCCTTCCAAACCGATTTAAACATTAACTGACACGTGCTCAAAAGAAGAGAAGAGAAAACGCAACAAGATGATGAACGAAAAAATGATGGACGCGCGAAGACGCGAAAGAGAATTAATAGGATTACGTGGAGTTCGTGAGGCTTGGAGTAAATCCCCTACACAGATAGAATAGTAAGTATTCTATATTAAATCGGTATATTTAACAACAATTTTCCTTTCCAATAGATCGTCAGACTAAAAAATTGCAAATAATTAGTAACAAATTTGTATTCAAATGCTTTTGTGAGGTTAAAATTTGTAAAAATTTAGATCATATTTGCAGTAGCTCTGATGATGAGGAGGAAGATTTCAACAAACACAAGATTAAAGATGTCGTGTCAAAAGACCACAAACGAAAGAGACACAGTAGTAGTTCCAAAAAGAAGGTACAAAAGTAATTTCCTAATAGACATCATGTCAATACAATGATATTTATATACATACATGTACTTATTGAGAAATTTGTGTAACAACAGTTAACTCTGTGATATAGAAAAATAAGAAGGAGAAGAAAGCAAAGAAGGAGAAGAAGAAGGAGAAGAAACTAAAGAAGGAAATAAGAAAAGAAAAGAAGCAAAAGAAAAATTCCAAGAAACCTGTAGATAGTAATAGTTCTGACGATAGCAGCAGCGACAACAGCAGCGAAGAAGAGATCTGGGTAGAAAAGACCACAGTTATTGAAAAATCAAAACCGAGAAAGGATTCTAACTCGGACAACAGTGGAGATGATACTGCGATCGGACCAGCTCCAAAACCACATGTAACGCTCTCGGCAAAAGATTTCGGCAAAGCGCTGTTACCGGGCGAAGGTGCGGCAATGGCTGCTTATGTTGCCGAAGGAAAACGCATACCCAGAAGAGGTGAAATCGGTCTTACATCCGAAGAGATAGCGTCGTACGAATCTGTTGGTTATGTCATGAGCGGCAGCAGGTAATATTTAAAATATTTCTAACGAATCAAATATTCAGCATGAAAATTTAAGTTTACAGAGATCTGATGATATAAACATTCTTTTTTTTTTCTACAGACATCGTCGCATGGAAGCTGTTCGTATACGTAAAGAAAATCAGATTTATTCTGCAGACGAAAAGCGTGCTTTGGCAATGTTTAGCAAGGAAGAACGGCAGAAAAGAGAGAATCTTATATTGGGTCAGTTTAGAGATGCTATTAATCAAAAGAAGCTAGCCCAAGAGAAGAAGTAAACATAGAATACAATATATATAGAATACATATAATGCAATGCAATTTATATTAAAGTAAACTTTATACAATTTTCCAAACTTTTACGTATCATGTTATGTACAAATGAACTTGATTGTATGATTATGTATGTATTTTACGTATGTATATATGTATTTTTTTTATATATGTATATATTATATGTATATGTATGCACATGTGTGTATATACTTTTGAAGTAATAGTTATTAAACACTAAAATTATTAAGGACAGATTGATGCAAAGTATAATTTTATATGCTGATCAATATACAATTATTTGTACTATATAGTTACTATATAGTTAATATGTACTATATAGTTACTATACTCTTTTATTTTATATTTTGTTTCATTGTAGTAAAATGTTTTATTTACGATAAAGAGTAAAGAAAAGAGTGCAAAAATGAAAATGTGAAAATTAAATAATGTTGACCGCATTCAGCAGAATAATTGCCGAGTTGTCGTCTTGTCAACACTCAACGTTCATTTGTTGGTAAGAGCCAATCATGTGATTGCTATAAAGCAGCTTGTTTTGCTGCAATTAATATTGGCTGCGTTTAGCAGAACTTGGCGCTTAGCAAGCGCTTAGCGCTACGCTTCTAGCAGCTTTAATGTTCTGCTAAACGTTCTTGTGTGACATTTCTACATACATCTAGGTACATATAACAAATATAAATAACATTTTGTTATAACTGTATCTTATAATGCTTTTATTATGTTATTTTTAATTAATAATACTAAAAAAAAGAGATAATACATATTGTCATGGAAAACGATATTAATATAAATATCTTTAATTTACAGTAAATTCAAAGCCTAGAAGTTTGCCAAAAATTTAGAAGTTTGTCAAAATTTGCCGCGCAATCAATTTTCCGCTACGCTTATTAAGCATACTTTGAGTTTGCTGCAAAACATAGCAACCGCTTAGCAAACATTGGCTGCGTTCAACAGAACAATTGCTGAGTTGTCGTCTTGTCAACGAATAATGTGAATGTTGATTTATTGGTTCTAAAAGTAAGAGCCAATCACGTCACAATTGCTACAAAGCAGCTTGTTCTGCTGAACGCAGCAACTGCAAAAAGTAAACTGCTTTTAGCAAGAAAATCTTACAATAGTTGCAAAGCAACTTGTTCTGCTGAACGTTCTATGCTGACCGCAGCTAATATTAATTGCTATCACAGTGATTGCGTTCAGCAAACTTTTAGCAAGCTTTAGTAATTGAAGTGATTTCTTTATAGTGATTAGCTCTTACTTTTAGAACCAACAAATCAACGTCGACTGTTCACAAGACGACAACTCAGGTCCTGTTCATTTTTCATTACTGACAGTACTGAAAAATCTATAAGATACGTAATATCTTATGTATAGTGTACCTATAGATTTTCAGCACTGCCAGTAATAACCAAACAGGACCTCAGTAATTAGTCTCTGCTAAACGCAGATGACTCCGTTCTCATTTCAGTTGGTTTTTTGTTTGCTTTCCCAGTCTAGCCATCCTCCACTATAATTATAAGATCTATAAAATGCACACATAAAAATCTTTTCCTTAGAAATCTCTCTGCAATTGTAATTTTAAAAAATATCACATCAGCCTACCTTATATAACCCAACTTTTGCATCTCTTTTTGCACCATTTTACTTCTTTTGCCAGATCGGCAGCTAAATATAATTTTTGTATTTTTAGTAGGCTTGGGTTTGCCATATAACTTTTCAAAATCTTCTTCCGAAATATTCAACATTGTGTTCCTGACATCACCCACTAAGCAAATAAGAGGATAGTATTATTTTTTATTATCACATCTTATTCTAAAATCTCTTATATGAAAATAAACAATAAATTATTCTACTTGGTATATGAATGCTCCCGGGCAATTTGCCGGTCTCATTTATCTCGTCCTGCTCCCTGACGTCGACAATTAGAACCTTATCGTCCTTTTGCGCTTCCAGAAGCTGCTGATAATCGACATCGAGCGTCGATGCGCTTGCCATTTTATTCGTCGTCACGATATTCGCGTCTTGACCAGACAAACTTGAGAAATTCAAACTCGATATCGCTATTAGAAGAATCACAATATTTTCCTTACTCATCTCTTTTAGATGTCCGTCAGATGCAAACATTCGAAAGGAAAAAGTCAAAACATATTTAATATGACGTTATATATCTACCTGCCGGACAATTAGACGTGAATCTTAAGAGTCGCCGATAAAACGGCATTATGTTCGCGTCTCTACGCGAAGAACTTACTAACCTAAATATTTGATAAATTCGACGATGGAAGATAACGAGCATACTAGACATTCGCGTTAATTCCCGTATCACCTTACACACCTATCTATGTGTGAACTTCAATTTTCCTCTAATAAATGATTTTACATACGTGATCAGCCGCGATAATTAATTACGAGATGTGAGTTGTTTATTACTTAGGCAGCTTGGGTTTCGCTGTGTATCGCCTTAATAATCAGTAAATGAAAACGTGCAGATTGGCATATGGATGGAAGATTGGAGCCCGATAGCTTCTAAACATTCAGTTCAGCTGAACAAAAACGTAAATTAAAACAGTTCTTATGTCGGCAGATATGACCGTTCGATACTTCACGATAAAGAAGTTTTGTGTTTTGTCTATTACATCTTAAGGTACCTTTTCATATACGCAGCACGCTGCAGCAGCAAACGTCACGTGACTCAAATGTTTTAGAATTGCTTTCGATGCCATTCTCTGCGTTGTGTTGATGAAATTTTATGTACAATACTACATACTACTACATAAAATTCTATCTACTTAACGCAAAGAAGGCATTGAATGAAGTAAAGTAGCGGAAGCAGTTCTAAAAAATTTGAGAGTCACATGACATTTGCTGCCGCAGCGTGCTGCGTATATGAAAAGGTACCTTTAACAAGATAACGATATAGTAAGAGTAGTCAGGCAGTCATAGTATATACCTGATTGCTTTTACTATACTTATCGGCAGTCAGATTAATATGTGATATCGATAAGCTAACGTAAACATAGGCTGTGTTTTGTATTCACTGCCAGCTGTCAATACTAGAAATCCATAGTTCACGTGATAATATATTATAGGTTTCTAGTATTGCAGTAAATATTGGAATGAAGCCATAGGTAGTTGAGAACCTGAGAGCCATACAAAAGTCAAGTTTACATATCGATAAAGAGCAAATATGTGGTATGAAATACACGATATTGATAAGATAGAAAGAAAATAGCAGATAGAAAGATTTATGAAATAGTATTTAGTTTTTCTTTTCTTCTTTCTTTTCCTGACTAAAAGTTTGATAATCTATATGAATCAAAACTAATTTTCAGTTACAATTGAAACAAACTGCTAATAATATTATGAATAAATATTGACAAAACTCTTGTCCATTTTCTAACTTTTATTATGTGTCAGTATTTCAATTCATATTATTTGTCTCTTTTAATAACCAAAAAAGATATATATATATATATATATATATATGTATAAAAAGAAATGAAAAAAATTAAATATCACTGCACGAAAGATCTTATTTCACTCCTCATTCTTTAAACTTTCCAAAATTGCAGTAGTTGGTTGATAAGTATCATAATGACTATGGTTGCGTTCTGCTATTTACTATCAGTATTGAAAATTTATAGTTCATGTGATATATATTATAGATTTTCAATACTGATAGTAAATTTCGGAACGCAGTCTGTGTGCCCTAGTCTGAGGAGTAAAGAGTAGTTATCTGTATGCTATCTACGTGTCAATTTGACTAATCACAAGAGTTGCGTTACTATATGTAGTATACATACATATGTATACTGATATATGTATGTGAACTGATGTGAACTGTGACAATGTTCCTCTTCTTCCATAGCCACTACTTAGACGCCGTCTAGTGAGGAATGCGGCAAGCTGTCCTTTTTTTCTCCCGTAAGGACAAGTGTACCAATTTATCGAAAGTGATTACAAGATATTCGAGTTTTTGCAGTTTTACATTACAAGGTGAATAAATCGAACGGGATGAGAAAGACCGATCCTCGCGTGTTGTCGTCCGGACTTTTTTGCTTACTGATCATGACACAGTTTTGCTCTACGAAAGCATCAGTTCGGACACATGCCGATAATGATACCGACGAAGATGTATCCTATTGTTTATTTATATAACTTTCCGTTTATGGACAGCCACGGAACATCTTGAATTCGCTAGAAAATTTATAGAATTTAATAGAGATTCAACCAAAAGTCATTTAGTTAATAATTTTGATATTTTTCTGTTTCTCCTGATTTTTACATATTCTATTTCTTTCTTTTTTTTTTTGGACTCAGCACAGTTTATTTTCTTTTTTTTCTGCAGATTAGATACACAATACACGTGTAAATGAACGGAGATCAATCAAAATGAGCTCACTACAACAAGGAAATCGATTCTTACCATTCTCGAACAATAATCTTCAACGAAAACAGTTATCTATGCAAGGTATGTTTGTAATATAATCATAGTTTAATATGTATAGTGTAATATTATCAATACGAGGACGTTCAGAAGATATTTAATTAATATGTTCTTCTCTACAGGTGGTCTTCCTCAGAGTTTAAGTGGTAGCGAAACCGATGTTTCTACATCTAATGAAAATCTCAGTAATGAAGAGAGATATGTTATAAGACATACAGCACGGCAAGAACCACAAGGACAAGAAAATCAACAGCAGAGTCCCTCCAGGTCTTCCAGTCACAAGGAAAATATACCAAATATTCAGGTATATATAATATAATATTTAAAACAAAAAACGCAATAAGTTAAAAAAAACCATTTTTACAATTCTATATTTATCACATTAGGGTAATCTGCATAACAGAAATAGCTTAAAGGAAAGCTTAAACGGATCGAATAGGAACAGTTTGAAAGAAAGTTTGAATGGCTCCAATCGGAATAGTCTAAAGGATAGTACCAACGGCTCGAATCGGAACAGCTTGAAGGACAACTTGAGCAATCGCACTAGCTTAGGTTCGAATCGAAGTAGTCTAGATGTGTCGACGAGTTCTTACAACACGTTGATCATACACAATGCCAATGACGAAGGATCGTGGATACTGAGCTCTGGAAGGTAAAAAGTTGTTAATCAATTTTTTATATTGAGCTCTAAGCGCTTTGCATTTTTGCTAGACTGTCAGGTGTGATGAGAGAACATGGGGACGTGGGCTATTTATATTGCGATGGAAAAGGCCAATCCAATAGTCCCACGATGCAGTCTCTGTCCAATTTGCCACATGAAGATTATGCCCACGAGCAATCCTGTGGTAGTGGCTGTCAAGAAATTACAGATATCCCGGATGATTATCTTAATCAGTCTCAGGTGTAACAAATAAATATGTAATTTAAAGATTAAAAAAATATGTTGTTTTATATGTATTTATGCACATTTGTGTGAAAATTTGTATTTAATACTTTTTTGTCGATGTATACTTTGTAGGTTCTGAAACATCTTGCGAAAGAGGTGAAAGTGCCATCGTATGTCAATAACGGCAGTAGCATGGAGATGAGACTGGGAGAGATGAGAATAAGAGACAACGACCGAGAGAAACAGAACGAGAACGAGTACGAGGACGGATCATCGCCGTCTTACGTGTCCTCCCTGGCTCCTTTGAAATTCTGTAAGCACTGGCGATATCTCGCGCCAACAGAGAAATTAACAATATCGCGATCGCAACCCGATCTGTCCAGAATCAACAAAGAGGACATTGATAACTACAATCTTCGAACAACGTCACCTCGGTATAATATAATTTAACGTTTTGTTTTGCACATATCACGTCTTATTGTGATATTTCCGTCACGGTTGATTTTTTTTTTTTTAGACCTCAGACGAAAGGACGAGAAGAGGTGGAAAGGGAAACAGGCGAAGTATGGCCGTCATCAGAGATGATTCAGATCGTGATTCAGGAGAATAGCGCGTTGAAACTGGAACTAGATCGCTGCTACAAAAAAGTCTCAAAATCGCAGAAGCTGGAGCAAGAGATCGCAAAAGTGCATCGCGCCCACGAAGAGCTTGCGGCGTCTTGCGAGCGACGGGAGAAGCTGGAGCGCGCCGCTCGATTGAGATTGCAAAACGACTGTCGTCGACTGAATGAATTGAATCGCGCGCTCAGGGAGCAGATCGATCTTCTTTCAACACGCACAAATGGTCCTCCAATCGAAACAATGCGCAAAGAACTGACACAACGTGAAGTACTCATCGGGCAGCTCATCAGTCAAAGTATAACTTATTTCGAGATTTGCATAAGTTTGCAAAAACAAATTCATATATTAATCTCTTGATTTTTTCTTCCAGATAAAGAATTGACCGCTGCAAAGGAGAGACAAGAAATCGAGCTATCCGCTCAGAGAGCCACTTTGCAAGAACAACGTACACACATCGACATTTTGGACACTGCTCTAACTAACGCACAGGGCAATGTCGTACGACTCGAAGAAGAAGTAAAGATTTTACTAAACCGACTGATTAAAAAAATTATGAAGAAAAAATTAGAAAATGTTGATATATTGTTAATTATCTAAAAAAAATGGTCATTATTTACAAAGTGGACTTCCTCACCGAATTCAATGAGCTTGAAATATGTTGTTAAGAACGTTATTCTGAACAACTTTTCCCTATACATGTTGCCGCCGCTCGGCTTTAGTTTTCGAGTTATACACAAAAAACTTTTCATGATTGAATCCTTGTTTTCCAACATCGTGTCGATTTCTGAAATAAATATTTTGATTTTATCGCACACGTGTAGACGGTGAAAGGATGAAGAGAATGGCGCAGAGCTTCTTCACCTATTCGCATGCGATAATGTATGATACAAACAAAACTGTTTAGTTCTCAAATTGACTCAGTGTCGAAAACGAGGATTTATGTATGTAATCTCTTGCATTATTAACTTTAATATCTTTCATATATACAAGTAATCATAATGAAATTATATGAATTTCTGTCTTTATGTAATGATTACGATAAGTTGGTGCAGTTTGCAATAGAAAGAAAAGTAATTCACGGCACAATGCAGTGTATTAAGTATAAGAACGAAATGACATTAAGTCGTGAAACTTCAAGTAAATTTATGGTACGATTATACTTCATTCTGGTATTAAGATCTTTGCTAATACATGATGTCTTATACGCAAATATTAGTAAAGTTAAGCGTATACAGGGACTCTTTTTGTATGAATAAAAAACTAAACACATGGGTTTGGATTGAACCTCGCTTTATGTAGAAAGTAATCTTCAATGCAAAGCGAGATTCAAATCAATGTGTCTAGTTTTTTGGATAGTGGAGCCCCTCTGTAGGGGGGGGAGAGGGGGCGGAACGCACTGTTTCTACGCATACACTTTCCACGAGAAGCGACATTCCACATGTCCCTTTGTGCGTTCTCCCACCTAAGCATGTAGGCAAAGCCTCCCCCTGCCTACATGTGTCATACAAACAACATATTTACTTCAGAAAACGACACAACGTTGGAAAACAAAGAATTCATTTATGAAACTTCTTTTGTTTATAACTCGAAAACTAAAGCCGAGCGGCGGTAACATGTATAGGGAACAGTTGTTCATAATAATATCCTCAACAACATATTTCAAGCTCATTAAAATCGATGAAGAAGTCCACTTTGTAAATAATTACCAAAAAAACTTTTGTTTGTTACAGTGTCGAAAAAAGCAAGTATACGTTGAGAGAGTGGGTCAGCTACAGCGAGCTTTGTCTTCTCTTCAGGCGTCTAGCGATAGACGGGAAGAGACTGAAAGACAACTGAGAGGTCAGCTGGAAAGAGAGTTACGCGAGGGCAACAACAACGAGCAGACATCTAATGGTGAAACTATCGCGGATTTAAAGCGGCGACTGCGCGAGCGAGATGAAAAGATCATGTCTCTTGAGAGTGATGTTGCAAAGTG
Organism: Pseudomyrmex flavicornis; assembly: GCA_014825475.1. Taxonomy (NCBI): domain Eukaryota; kingdom Metazoa; phylum Arthropoda; class Insecta; order Hymenoptera; family Formicidae; genus Pseudomyrmex; species Pseudomyrmex flavicornis. The sequence continues at coordinate 10,202 of QVNW01001166.1, forward strand.
GGAACAACGTTATCTCGAGGAAAGCACGTTAAGGCAAGCAGCTATTGATGCAGCCAGCTTGCCAAAGTAAGTAAAAAATTATTCTAGGTAACGAATTGTTTTGATTTTTTTTTTTTTTTTTTTACATTTGTTGCATTACTTTTCAGAGACGCGAAAATCGCCGCTTTGGAAAAGACCAGCCAAGATGCGGAAAAGTTAATCGCCGAAGCTCGGTCAGAAAAGATGAGACACTTGGACGAGGTTTTCGCCGCGCAGAAGAAACTCGCCGATCTCGAGTCTAGGTAAGAAGAATCAAGTCGTAAAACTTATCTGCGAACTATCCAAATCGATCTGTCACATTATTTCCTATTCGACAGAATAAAGGATTTGGAATCCAAACTGGCGGAAAGAGACGCCATGATCAGAGTGCTGCAGAAACACACATATGACAAAGCGGACAGCAGCAGCAGTAGCGGCGTTGGCAGTTATCAAGTCGCACACTCGTCCCACTCAAGCACGTCGGCAGATCATCATACCGCTCTCACTACCACGCCGGAACTTGGTAAACTATCATATCTTCTTGGATTTACTCGCCAATTTTTTTTTTTTTTTTATCAGTACACGAAAATTTTGATTTATTTTTTCTACACAGTGAACAGCGTACTAAGCAGTGGTAGTGGTTACGGTAGCACTGGTTCTTATGGTGTCACGGACAGTTACAAATATAGAAAACAAGGCAGTTTCGAGCAAACCAATAAAAGTCTCGATGATCAGCTAAAGGAATTAGACTCTCAACTACTGAGCAAGGTAAACAAAATGACAATGTGATCATTCCATCATGATCGTTCCACGGATGATCAGGTTAACTTTCAAATTAAATCATGAAATTTCATTTCATACCGCTTCTTATATTACGTTCTGTTATTATTTTTACGGAAATTTGCGCGCTCGGATTTTACTTAGTGTTTACATTTTGTTTACGTTAATACTTACTTTGTTTATTAATAAACACATGTTAATTTTCGGACAATTTGTTTTAAGTTCTTTAGCAACTTTTTAATAGTCATCGCTGATCATGTGAAAATGATCATTACAGATCACACATTCAAAGGTATTCTTGTGTTTGTGTTCTCTCTTTTTTGTTTTTCCTTTTTCTATTTTTTTCTATTTTTAAAAATTTAGTTCTTTTTTTTATTAAAAGCCTGTTTTTTTGTGAGAATAGTTAATAATTAGTTTGTGTGAAAAAAACAAAAGAAATTAGGATCTTGAATAATTTTAATCATTTAAATATGGCCAAACATTACAAATTGACTATTGTTTCTTGTTTGCTATTATTTGGTTTGATATAAATTGCTTAATAATGTGTGATTTAACACCGCTTAATATAATTTTTTAAATGTTTTTATCAAAAACATTACTTACAATAACTTTTGTTACTTTTACATGTTTGTATGTGTATATGTGTGTGTGCAATAATTACATACTATATAATTTTAAGCCATACCGGGAACATCCTTTTAATTTTATATAATCCTACAAAATACGAAAGAGTTAACTATTTTGAAATTGTATATTAGCGTAGCATAATAGATTTTGTTTTGCAAATTGATTTCATTCTTTTCTAGTTTAGTTGGTTTTTCTTTAAAGTTGTTCCACTAATCCCCTTTCGATCCTGTCTTACTTTCCTACTGTCCTAAGACTATCCTCGAATGTGCATGTGCGAGCGTTTAATACTGCGAGCACTAACCCTTTTCCAGGTTCCTAGTCTCCTCTCTGCAACCCTCGCGTTCTCTGTTTCTTGTTTCAGCGGGCACTTTGCTGTTTTCCAGGATTCTCTAATCCAGGCACTGCGTCGCGAAAAGGAAAAATACCCAAGCCATTACTGGCGGGTGTAGATAGCACAGGTACCTCGAGTACTGCCTCGAGCAAGACACGGTTGCTGGATGACTCGTCCGGCAGCGGCGGTGACGTAATATCGCCGAGTATAATCGAGTTCGCGAGCGCGGCTGCCAGATTGAAGGGCACTATCTCGCGATTATCGGACAACGGGAGCAAGCCAACCGAAGACATGATGCTGCTCGAGAAGCAGGGCAGAAGTTCACAGAGACAACGAATGACGGCGGACGGGAGTGGCGAGCCGCGTCGCGCCGGTAGCTTACCACCCAGTTCATTACCGCGACCGCCGAGAACGCTCAAGACTAGCAGCAATTCCCGTTACTGCCGACTGAGCGACACAGAGACGCGCAAGAAGTCGGATCCTGGGCAAAGTATCACAGACACGTCTACTGCGACGGGCGGCGCGAACAACAACGGAGGTGGTGGCGCGAAGACGACGCGAGATTCTGGCAACGGTAGCAGTATTGAGTATGGTCGATTTGATGCTGCTACAAAAACATCACGCAACAAGAAAAAGACGTCCGTGGATACTTTTGTGACAAACAGTTCCCTGAAGAAATCCGCCGGCTCCGGGATGGTGAGTGGCGACGGTCACGAATACGAGAGGTTACACGTGGATACAAGTAACATTCGCAAGAAGTCATCGATTAGCGACAGCAATTGCATGTCAGAGTCCGCAGTGAAGCACAGAGATATCCAAAGCCGTTCGTTTATACCGCCGCCATCATCGCGTACTCGAATCGGCGAGTATGGTCGTTTGAGTGACGGCGAATCTTCTTCCGCAACCGTTGTCAAAGGAGGCGGTAATACGTTGAGAATAGGAACAAGCGGTTCGTCTCGAGGGCAAAGCACTGGCAGCACAGTGAGCATCAAAAGTGGCGGCCGCGATTCTGGCGCCAGCAGCGAGGCGTCGACGGCCTCATTGCCAGCCAAAGCGAGATCTATACCGCGTCCCGGCAATTATCGCATCCAGTTTTGAGCATTAAAAAAAAAAGAAGAAAACAAAATCTTTTGATATTTAGATTATTCATTTGTCTTAAATAGGTGATCAGCTCTTAGTAATAATAATTTGATTCCCGTTTTAACTTGATCGTAAAATTGATATGAATGTACGTCTTGAAACCACAAGCTTTGCCTGACAGTGAGAACTTCTCGACTGAACAGTACTTATAAACAAATCGGAATAAAGATCGAAGGTAAGATAGAAAATGAACATAATAATAATAATAAAACGCTTAGTTGCGTCGCGTCATTATGATTACTATTTACTGTTTAGTAAAGTAGAATTGCAGGCCATAACAGACACAAAAAAATTATGATTTATAGCTAAAAATTTATGATTTATAGCTAATTTAGCGATGTAGTGTGTATGACCTAGTCATTACCAAAGTAACTCTCTTCTCATGTAGGATAGGAAAGAAGAATTGTTTTCTTCCTCGTGTTTCATGAAGTATAACGGCCTTATACAACAGACATTTCTCGGGGCAAAAGTGCCTTTTTACGCAAATTTTTCGAAAAATATATATTAAAAATATATCTTATACTTCACTAATTAAAAAAAGCACTACTTGTTGCAAATTGACGATCAACAAATTGAAAATCCGAAGATACCGATAGAAAACTGACTCGCGAATCGAAAGTGTACATTCTTCTCGCACTTTTTATCTTCGTAACTTGTATATTTTGTTTTCTATGTTGTCTCGTTTTGTCGTACATACAGAAATACGCTCGCGTATTATTTAATAATAGAGACAATACTTCTTTTCTCGTAGCTTTATCGTAATATAACAATTTTTTTCTGTAATCACATAAGTTATAGGCCTGTAATATTCCTCTTTTATTATTGCGCTAATAATAATATTACACTTTCTTAGAGCGGGTGACGATGAAAATAGAGATCATCCCGCGCTTAGAAGAAAAATACGAAGAAACATATAACACCAAAGTATAATACTATTTATTCACGCGCGTGTTACATAATTCGTACATTACAAAATGATTTTTTTACTTATAAAATATTACGAAAAATATGTTATTTGTGAAAAGTGTCTAGATAAAAATTGTACAAAGAAACAGCAATATTCTGCAGGATATATGTGTGTGCGTATGTGCGTATGCGCGCGCCCACGCGCGTGTGTAAAAAAATTTATATATATATATATCTTGCAAAACGTTGTTTCTTCAAACAATTTATATATATACACAGATCCTGATAAGAAGATCAGCATTTCAGTTTCAAAAGTCAATTTTTCTCGACGGTTAGAAGTAAAAGAAGACATCTATTATCAAAATTGCAAGACATTAAAAGAGACATAGTGAATGTTTTTCTCATATCAAAAAATTTTTTTGGTTGTAAGAATAGGAGAAGGCGTTGGCACGGAAAGCCGAAGATTCCAAGTTCGACTCCTGGCCGAGGTGTTTTTTTTCGCAATATAATTTCTAAATTAATTGGGGAAGGAAAATGGGTATCTCATATACGTGATGCAAATCTAGCATCCTATATGGATTTAAAAAATTGAAAATTTCAATTCAAAAAATAATGTGTAAGAATTTACACTTTAAAAAATATATTTATTCGTAAAACATCCAGCCATCGGCTCGTATCACATGTGTAATTTCATTACTAGTTAAAAAAAATTTTTTTAATAGAATGGAAGGACTTTTGAGTTATTCTATCGATACTCAATGAACTAAATAACTTTTATATTATTTTTTAAAACCTCAACCGTTGTCAACGTAAAGAAAATTATTCAAACTAAAAAATTTGAAAAAAATCTTTTTATTATTAAGTGTTCAAAATATTCACCATATTGATCCAAACATGTCTGTAGTCTTTGTAGAAAGCTCGCGTGGACTTCTAACTTTTGAATGATTATTTTGCAAAAACTATTTATTGTCCTATCACTCGAGAAAACGTGATACAAAGAATAAAAAATATGTCTTCCAAAATAACCGTTAAGAGTTAGAAGAAGTCCAAGCTTTCCCCAAAGACTACAAACAGATCTCGATCAACATGGTGAACAATTTGAGCACTTATTGTAATAATAAAAAGATTTGTTTCAAAGAATTGTTGAATGTTCAGTTAGGGCTACGAGTGAGCAGTCATGAGTCATATATTAATCGATAAGGTGGTATTTACAAAGTATGAAACAACAGATTTTAATTGCCAAATTGAAATCTGGCGAACATAGGGTCCTTATTCCTCTTCAGGTTTTTTTCCCTCATTGGAGCTATCTAATATTATAGAAACATCATTAGTTGCTTTGCTGGCACATGAATATCTTTGTCAACATATTGGACATATCTCAGATACCATATGATTGTCATTATATGCGCACAACTCCAAACCGTACGACATTTATTTTTGCAAAACAGTAATATAATAGAAAAAAGAAAATACATTTTAGACATATTTCACTGTCTTTGGTACAATTTGTCACCGCGGAAAAGTGTCCTGGGCGCAGAGAAATCGAATAAAACCAATAGTCATATATGGTCATAATAGCGAACTTTGGACAGCTCTAGCATTTGGGAAACTCATTTTACAAAGTTTTATCTGTAGAACTTTTTAATCCTTTCTTGATGCTCTGCAAATCTAACCAGGTTTCAATGCTGTTTATTAATGGCCCAATTTACATAAGAAACTGACAGTCTTTTTGACAGAATAACTCAAAAGTACTACATTTTATTAAAAAAAAAATTTTTTATTGGTAATGTGAAAAAAAGATTCAAAGTTACTACAAAATGTCCTTTTTAATGTTATAGAATTGTGATGTTTTTCCCTAACTCTAATCGTTTTCGAGAAAAACTTGCTGATCTTTTTATCAAACTTATCCTGTGCACACACGTATAGAAACTATATACATATGTGCATCTGCGTGTGAATAAAAAATATTGTTCCTATAGTATTTCCGCGCGCGCGAACTAAAGTGATATATTCCGCCTTGAAGATGTGGCTTTCGCGAGAAATTTGATTGATTTCTCTTTTAATTAAAAGTGAGCGACTTGAATACACGCTGCCAGATTCTTTTTGCTCTCTATATTTTTGATACAGCCGATTGTTCCGCGACAAGCTGTTGTATGTACATCGCCAAATCGTCTGTTACGCCAAGACTTTATGTTTTATTTATCAGTTGAACAAACGTGTGTTTGCGATTTATATATAATATATATATATATATATACAATAAATATGTATAACTTTATTGATCTTTCTTTGCGAAAAAAGCAAAACTTTATCGATCGGAAACTTCTATCATTTGAATACGTTAATTGTTTTGTCATTTGAATACGTTTTCGATGTTTTGTACTAAAAGAATATCAACAGTTTTAGTCGATGTAAAAAAAGCATTCTTCAAAAGATATAACGTAACTTTACAGCTTTTGTAAACTATGCGGTGTTTTATTTAGTTTATATAAAAAATGTTATATTTTTATTTGTGATCGCATGATTAAGCGGTCAGAATAATCTATAAAATAAAAGAACGGCAGAATCATTAATTTTTTTATTTTTGTTTCACTCATATATATCCAGTATGACACGCGACAATATAGTAATTTTAAAATAAGCACAGAAACACATTTTTCTTCTACCAAACGTAGAATTTCTGACGCATAGTTTCCTTGCAACATCTGTAAATGGCAGCCTGCTAAATGCACAAGATAAGTTTCACTTACCGTTCGCAACGCTCATAGAATCATTTCAATTTAATTTAGTGTTGTAATTCTTTTTTGCAATTATGGCACAGTCTTGCTATACTAGTTGCGACACACCACTTTTTTTGAAGAGAAATTTTCAAAAAGCATGCGTCAGTTTACTACAGAAAAGATGGCTGCGACCATCTATAACCTTGGGTGCGGTCAAAGCCTCACTGTAAATGTTTCGAAGCATCATTTTATCTTTATTTCGTTAAATGTAGAATTAAGATAGAATGATGCTTCGAAAATTTGCAGTGAGACTTTGACCGCATCCCTTATTTACAAAATACCATATCAGGTTTGTTCTTTTTCCATATACTGGCTGCACTAGTTCACTATCTTTTTCCTTCTAATATAGATAAAAAAAGATAGACTGTGAACTAGTGCAGCCAGTGTGGAAAAAAAAACAAATCTGGGGGTCGATTCTGTATTAAGCAATGTAATGAAAATTACAAAAGTGAGCGAATTTACTAAAATATCTATGATCTTATTGGTCAACAACCTGATGTTATTTTATAAACAAAGTTAAAGGCACTAGATCTCGATTCTTGAACAATTTGCGTATACTATATACGAAAGTATATAGTATATGTGACATTAACAGTAAAGTTTCATATACGAAAAATTTTCAAGAATCGAGACCCTGAACTCTATATACATTAGAATGCGCATCAAGGAAAATTTATGGCACAAATTGATTTGCGCCATTTTTGTTTACCCGGGTATTTGAGCGAATCAGAGCTGCGTTTTGATATTCACTGCCAGTACTATATACTCTTTTCAATGAGAGAAAGGTCTGCAGTCTGCGCATAGGGCTGGAATAGTGAGCAGAGTGAGGCTGCTTTCCTTTTAGGAGACACAGTCGACACATTCAACACAGAGCGTCACACGTCGCTTTCCATTTATAATTGTGATCGACCTCAA
>QVNW01001167.1:0-36254 GCA_014825475.1 Pseudomyrmex flavicornis
TCGTAGTTGTTGTAACGCAACAAAGACCCGAGGTTCTTTCACGTTCTAGTCTCGCGCTCGATGCGCAGTGCCGCCATGTTTCCTGAGTTATGTCGGTCCGCTGACTCGCGATTGCTCGGTCGCATTCGGTCGCGTTCGGTTGCGTTCGTGACTTCGTGGCCACGATTTGACTCGCGACACCTTCGCGTAAAACACAGTGGCATGATACATATACTGCGAAATTGTTCAAGAACGTAAATATTTAAAAAATTGTTCAAATATACCACAGACCGGATTGTCAATACTTACTGAAGTTACGGTACGTCAATATATAGAGATTAATTAATGGTCATGATAATTTACGTGTAGTAGTCCCGACAAGTGATCGCGAAATTCACTTGTCTCATGGACAGTCTATCGCGACGCGTTTTATAACTGATCATGAATAATTAAATGCGAATGAAGTAACGTTGAATAATTAAATATAAAAGAAAAATATGTGCTTAACAATTTAGCAATTTTGCTGTCTCGACGAAATAGATGAGAGATAACAACAGCTTTGACTGTTTACGAGTCAATATGGTAAGATTCTTGATACTTGTATGTTAAATTCACAATATATTGACATTATAGCAGTAATACATACAGTTCTATACACACACGTTATTACACGAACACCGTAATATACTGTTAAGAATGTTTCGTTCATGCATGAAACAGATTTGTATCTACATATTCTGTTTTTTTCAGACGACATTTGCAAACACTTTTCTTTCGAGGTTTCGAGACTTCGACTTATTACTTCCTGCTTCAGTTGTTACCATTTACCAGAGAGGGCGCTAATGCACAGTAAGTTTGTACATAATAGCAAGACTTTTTTAATTAAAATTTATAATTCTTAAAATGTTTTTAACAGTAATTATAAAATTATTATTTCTGAAATTATTATACGTGTATATTATTTATTACATAAGCGTACATTACAATTGAATTTGAAGTTTCAAACGCTATAGTTATCTTTATTTTAAGCAAACTACATTATCGACGGTCAGTCGTATATCTTTAATTTCTACATGTTCGATTGTGGAAACTATAACTTGCGCGTCTCTTCATGAATATTTATTTATTGATAAAATATTTGTTAGATGACTCTGCATCTGTGAATTAAAAACAATGTAAAGAATAATGAGGTTTTATATGTAGAATTTTTTCGTATGGCATATATTCGAAAATATTTTTAAAATAAAAAATAATTTTGTGCATATCTATCGCGTGCATATAAAATATTTATGTTTATATAACAAAAAGTATCGATCGATTAAATTTTTACAAAGCAATACTATAAAGATAACTGAGACTATAATAACTATACACACGCGCAAATACTATTATAAAAAAGATTCTTTTTATCATTGACAATCGCTTTACGTTTGCACGAACGAGAAAGCCAGGAAGAGAGAGATTTAATTGCGCAAGAATGCGAATAAAACGAATGAAACGAAAACGCAAGAAAATCCGATTACTTCCATTATTGGTTCTGCGGATTTTTCCTTCTTTTCTTCCCGGGGGAAACGCACGCGAGATTACCTCGTTTCTTAAGAATAATTTTGCGCACACACGTATATATATTTCGAACAGACGAAACAACGACAAAATGCGAAATTACTCGGAAATATTTATTTCCGCATTAATGCTTATCGCACATCGTCGTTTTTATTCTTCACAGATAACGACGAGAATTTTTTCGTTTGATCGTCACGCTGACAATTTTCCTTCCGCGCGCGATTCTTTCTTTCTCTTATATCATTGGCTGCGGTCGCGACAGGCCTTCAACGAGTGATTGTTACAATGGAATTGTTAATGTTATCACTAAAAAAAAATTATACGAGCACTAATTTGTTCTCTTTCTTTTCGATTCTCTTCTTTTTCTGTCGACTAAAAAATTATTCTAAATCTTGTTGAATGCGCAGACTTTCTTTTTATTTTTTCATTCTCGTTTATTATCACACGAGAAACAAACCGCGCGCTATACGGTATATGTATATCTAAATCGCGGCAGCTACGGAAAATATAGATATATATCTAATTACATATAATAATATACAACACGTAATCTAAGTGCGTAATCTAAGTAGTTTCTATATATGATAAAAAAAAGAGAACGCTGTCTTTGGAATATTACCGTTGCGTTCGATTCGAGAATGTTGTCGACGCGCGTTACAAGCCATGAGTTGACACACGCTCGCAATCGATTTTACTTTCTGTATAAAATGCGCAAGAGAGCAACGCAACAATTAATCGAATGCTCGTTGTTAAACTTTTCGAGATTGTTTAATTACAGCGCAAAGAAAATTTGTTTTTACAATAATTTTACTCGCACAATAATCGCGGACGCAGCAATGGTTATCTATTTACGTGTAATAAAGACGCGAATAAAATTGCGTCACAGCTTTTAAATAACCAGGTCGCAGCCAGCGTAAAAGCTCGGGAAATGGGTTACCGGCGTGACCAGAAAACTCGACGGGTTTCCATGAAAAGGGGTTGGACGCAGAATGGACGAAATATAGTATAAGCGACCGAAGAGGGATGTTAAGTCTCCGCGAAGACTACGCTCATATTCTGGCTTAGTTGGCTCGGATGAGCCAACTTTACAGTAAGGGAACATAAATTCCCTCGTGAGAAATGACGGATAAAAAAATCATTACAGCGAGATCTTCCAGTGTCTATTACATTTGTCTTCGCACGATCGGAAATTTATAATAATTTGAGTAGTTTTTATGTTATTTTAATTACGCGAGAATTGTTAAAACCTCAATTTTTTTCAAACAAGCACGTATTATTATTCACTTTTAACCTTGTAAAACGACTCAGTGAATATTTATGACAAAATATTTATTCTACACGTGTGTGTGATGAGTAGATATATATTACAATTTACCGCAAAGGTTACTGCGTATTTCTGAATGGAATTGTGACAAAAATTTTCTATCCTAACCGGTTTATGTCGGTTTAGAGAATAACCTTGGTTTCAGAAACATATATTTATTGGTAGATATTTTATCGCGGCCATGGAAAACGATCCATTTTTTGCACTCATAAAATATGGGAGAGGGGAGAATGTGTATATATGTATCTGTAAATAAAATTCTTTTATAATTTAATTATGCACAATACAAAGAAGTTTTCTGTTGCGAGACGAAAAATATGTGATCAGCTTGTCACAATAAATTACTAGCACGCGCACTACGGCGCAACTATATGGGCATTATGATGGATGTCGTTAAAACCATATCCTTGTTCCATGTGTACGATGTGCATAGAAGTGGAAAGAGTACATCTTGTCTTTGCGAGGGTTTTCGACAATACGTGACTATTGCTTTTTTATAATGATTCTTATAGCGGTGAGCTTTATTTTGTTATCGAAAAAAAGTTACTTGTTCAATTTTCTTCTCTATCACTTTTTTTAAATTTAATTTCTTATTTAATTCAGTCTTTGTGGTTTGCTCGTGTGTAAGTAACTGTCCAATATCTCTTTTTTAATATTGCCAGTTGCGTTTTGCAACTATTCGCACGTTTCATACAACAATTTGATCTGACTCGATGTCTGCGACATTCGCAGGGCTCTGGAATAGATTCCATCGATAGATATGAACGTGTAATAAAATAATTTTATTGAGGATAATGTACAATTTCGGAAAATCGAGGCGTACGTGGAAAATCGCGCATAATCGCGTGGGAGTGGCAAAATAAATCCCACGCTGACATACTAACGGTCAGATAAAAATCTAGCCTTGCATCCGCGCAGGTGTGGTCTGGTGTGTAGAATTAATTTTTATACCGTCTTAATGTCGCATTGCGATACAGTTAATGAGAACTTCTATCGGCCAGTTCTCGTTTATTATGGAAACCGAGTCTGAAATTGCATATCGAATTAATGGTCTTCGAGAAATGTTACGTAATCTCTTTAACGCGCTGTTTTAATTTCTCGCAATTCTCAATTCTCGCGAAAGAGCGAACAAACGACAACATGTTATATTTTTTTATATAATTCGCGACGAGGAAAAAGAATTATCGTTAAACACACTAATTGGCGGAAATTACGAGTGACACACCGAGCCAAGGAAGTTTGAGGAAACTGTTTTCTGGGTCGATAGACTTCTACTTCTCTCTTCGTTATGAGTCAGATAAATCCAGGCGAAGTAATCGACCTTAGATTAGCCTCGTCGAGAGACTGTTGCTTTTCCGCCACGCGAGGTTATTCAATTCTGCTTTTACGGAGTTTCAGAAGTAGGAAGTCGTCGTGATGCAATGTACTTGCCCTTGTTCTACATTGTGTCTTTTATATTGGCCCCGTCGCGTTGCTTGTCCGGCAAAAACAATATACTCAGAATATTTGATGCAGGGAAACGATCTCATTTTTCAATATTTTATTTTTCTCTTGCTCTTTATCGCGCAATAGCACGACGGCGACGGCTGAAAGTAGAACGGGATCAGCACACAAGGCGCGATTAATACCTATTTAATTAGCATAATATACCTATTTGAATATTGATAACATAAAAATTCGCTCTTTATGCAAAGTAATATAAATGTAGAGTCATTATTGTTATTACCACACTCCATAAATAAAACTAAAGAAGGTTTTGAGAATTTAAGAATAAAGAGGCTAATGTAGAAATAGATTTGGAAAACCAAATCTATTTCTACATTAGCCTTTTTATTAAAAGATATATTTGACAACAATTATACAGTAAAAGAATGCGTGCAACAAAGTATGTACAAAAATATTGTTCTGATCACACGCAGATAACTTTAAGCAACTTCTTCGCATCGTTTATGTATATGGCGATATCTTTGATTACTTATTAATCATACCGCGAGATGTTTTTCGTGCAAATTTACATAAATATTTTTTCTCGCGTGCATATTTTTTTTCATTGAGTTGGAAGTGTAAATAAAAACAAATATTGGATGCACGTTCACAAAGATGTAAACAATGTAATCGATTACATTGCTTTATTACGGAACATAGATTAAAATCGCATTGGCTTGAATTTTAAATCCTACGATTGCAGGTTTGAAAGTTCTTGAAAGTGTGTATTGACCTCGAATATAGATTTCAAAACGTCACTGTTCAAGGATATATACATTATTAGTCGAAATCTTGTACTGTAATTAGTAACAAAATTGCATAAGCGCAATTTTGTACAGTTTTTCACGCGAATATAAACTTATATATACAAACAAAAAATAATCAGATCAAATTGAAAGTGTTCGCCATTGACATTTATTAAACCAATCGTTCGTTAGTTTTTTTACACGTACATACATTCGATTTCAATCTATACGTGAAGAAATAGGAGAAATAAATTTTTTATTGTACTGTTCCGAGCAAAACCTGACAATATATGTACGTGTCCATAGTACAAATACAATAATATACCAATTCAATTATTCATGCGTGACTAAAAACAATGCGTTTAATTCCTTGTATTAAAAAAAGCATCCGGTAAGTGACAATGACTAATAGATATTTCCAAACATTATTCTTTGTCGATTGAATAATAAAAGCTGAGTAATTAGAGCAAATACGCTAATGTTCTATTCGCTATTTTTTATTCATACACAATGTTCTTTGATATATATAATTAAATTATGATATAGATTGCGTTTCTCTATCTAAGTCTAATGACGTGACGCGACTTAAGCAGCGTGGAAGAAAAAATTTGTTGACAGTAATTAAAAAGTAATTAATTTCTTGAGAAGAAACGCCAAGGCCTTCTTCGCAAGTGATACAAAAAAAATAATTACAGTTTCCACGCGGTGATTAATTCCTACGGTAATTTGATAGGCGTGTTCTCCGACGCTGATATAACGATCGTATTGGCAATATCGATGACAAGCTTGATAAGTTTTCATATATATACGTCACATTATCTCACAAAAAGTTATTATGCACGTTAAATTCTAACGGAATCTTACCGAGAACTGCAACATTTATGTTTCCAGCTTTTTCAGGTTATAGAAACTAATTAAAATATACGTGCCACACCAGTTCTTCAACATTTTATCGCGGGATATATTATCTTTCATTTCGCACTTTGTGAGACGAAACGACGATGTCAATGATTAAAAAAATCATAAATTTCTTAAAGAACCGTCGAGGTCTACTTCGTGACATAAAAAATAGTGTAATTGATGTTTTATATTAAATCAATTCTTGGATTCGTTACAAAAAAGTATATTATTTTCGAGTTTGGTTATTATACTTTTGTTTGGTTATTATACTTTTTGTTACAAATTGTGAAACAAATGAATGATAAATATATTAATAAATTATTACATTAAATTTATTTATATCCAATTTTACATTTGACTTATATCCAGAAGTTTAAAAATAAATAATTTTATCTTACACGCGAGAGCGGTTGTATTTTTTTGTACGAAAGATTGTTTATCATGATCTGATTGTGCAACCACGCTTTTTTGCGCGATTTGCTCTAATGGTCGCTATTATACATCGTTAAATATTCATTTATGTTTGTTCGGTTTTTTTTCTTGCAATGACTAGAACAAAAGACATCTATTAAAATATACGACGTATTAATACATATGCCAAATACCACCTTTAGCTGTTTCCGTAGTAGATAGACCGTTCGCGCTTCGATGTTAGCACAGACAGCAAGAAAATCTTCTTTCTTTGTATAAACTATTCTCATACAGAAAATATATTAAGTTTTAATAAAATTGACACATGTATAATTAATATAAAACAAAATAACTAGCGGAAACAGAAAATATAATATAAAACGTTACTCATCATAGATCAAATCCTTTATATTCTATGTATCAAAGTATACAAGCTCCTTCAACCTTCCCAATGGCCTATTTCGTTGTGTTTACATATAGATCCATTTATAAGCGGCTGTTTCGATATTTCGACTTCCAGTTCGAATAATTCTTCGATCAAGTTTTATACTAAAGAAGTCGGTTTTGTTTCAAAGACGTGCAAATTAAGTTATCATCTTTCCACTAATATTGTGTATATTCAATTAAAAATGTGTGTAAATACATTCATAATAAGTACACTTATTATAGGAATAAGTGTATTTTATTATAAATTTTATTTTATTATAAATGATAAAGACAGTGAGAATAGTGACAGTGAGTAAACCCAATGTGTCACATGATATGAGATTTTTATAATATGTATATATAACAAGAAGTAATTTATATACATATTAATATTTTTTATATATGTTCTACATACACAACGCAAATATTTTTACAAAACGCAAATAGTGTAACTATTTTATACAATATTTCTTATTTAGATAATGATGATAACAAAAATCAAATCGATAAAGGAAATCAAACGATAATAAATGAAAATGAAATGATACCTCCATTAAGACCTCCACGCAAATTACGCAAAAAACAAAACCAAATAAAATCATCTAACACCTCTCAAGATTACCTGAAAATTTGTGTAAAACCTCGTGATACCAAACGTTTATTCGTAATGTATGTATTTTGCAAATATTTATACATATTTATATATAAAAGCATACATAAATATTTTACTTTTTAAATTTATTTACTTTACTTATATGTATTAACTTTAAAAGATTTGCTGAAACTTGCTCTTAACAGAATTTTTATTCAAAATCCATACTAACACTGTGATTGCAGAACAAAATTTCAAGATGTAACGTCATCTGACACGTTATTTCTTAGTGAACAAAATATTATAGCCTCGACATATGTAAATCAACCAAATGGATTAACTGCAACATCTTCGCAGTCGAATAACGTACAATACGATAAAAGCAAGTAGGTTTAATTCTTGAACATTTTAATTTCATCAATTTTGCTTAACTAAATAAATATAATGTATATATTTCTGTATTTTACTAGATTTAGATGTTTGTGTTAATAGGTCCAGTATAGAAAGACATGATAAAACTCAATATAAACATATACCGAGTACATTTATATGTCCACATCGTTTGCGACAAAAGTCACAAACAAAAATAAACAAAACATCGTTATTTAAAAAACTTAGTCGTTTGTTCAAAAATTTTAAATGGTTTGGTAATACTTTAAATTAATATGTGCAACATATTTATCTGAAATCAAATATAAATGTTTTTATGTATTTGAAATTACATATATATTACCACATATATGTAATAAATATGAAAACATAAATAAATAAAATAACACACAAGAATTCATAATGTCAATTAATTATATCTTGGTCTATTGCTTTTTTATTCACTTTTTTTTTTTGAATTCAATCAGATCTTAATCATATGTAAATAAATTTGTTCGCGTTGTTTGAACATTCACTATTCTAGTTTATAACAAAATCAAGAATATCAAATGTATTCTGTATTATTTGATTTTTATACGATATACTTTTGCGGTTGCATTGTGGAAAGACAATTAGTAGTGAACCGCGTCTAGTCTTTATTACATTTTTCTGTTTCCTCTTTTGATTTATTGAATTAGTATGTACATAATGGAGATGTATTACAAATTTTTTATCTTAAGCGCAACAAAGGATCTCATTCCTCCTAACAATACAAGTTTTTTTGTGGTACAGTTCCGGTAACAACTATAAATAACATCATATTGTTTCTTCTGGAAAATGGTTAATTAATGCCGCGTGACATCAATTACGCTTACAAGCATTTGTCTCTTGAAATGATGAACGGGATCGATTCGCGATTGACTTATAGAATAGAACGCGAGATTAAGAATATTACGTCTACAGATCGGTAAGCAGTTTGACTAGAAACTTGTAATACAATCTAAATCTATTATGATCTTGCGCGACATAACGCGAATGTAGGTTTGAAGAGTGACAACAATAAGTAGATATTACGACAAGGTCAATGAAACATTTTCTCAAAAATAATGAAAAAAAAAAAAAAAATTATTTTCATTTTCGTCAAAATTCCCGCATTCCTTACTAAGTCATCATTATCATCTCGATATGTTTAAAATTTGATCGTGATACAAGAGCGACCGATTTGATCGCTCAGTAGATTGTTCGTAATAGCGGAACAGCAAGCGGCTTTAATTAATAAATTATTTATGTATACGTTTGTGTTTAAAGTGCGAATGCACATTCGATTTACACGATTAACGATTGACGCGTTACATAATAGACTGATTTCTAGCGATAAGGATGTGTGCAATATCTCGATCTATCCTAGCGTGCGCAACACATCCCCGTTAGTGTGCATGTTATTTCCTTTTTCCTTCTTCTCCTCTCGGATGACGGCACGTGACGTCCATGTCCGTTTCTCGTGGGTGTGGACAGGCGGGCCCCTTATAGACCTTGAATTGTCTCTTTTCTAACGTTCGATCTGTAATAAATGCATTGCTCTTGCCAATATACGTCATAAAGCTAGAAACTCGCGGTTTCTCGACGCAAAGTGGTAGTCACTTCGAATTAACTTTTGCACACAAAGAAACTATAACATTTTTTTGTAGTTTTCTTTTCTTTTATTTTAACTCTTTTTGAACCTACCGGAATATGTGTAACTTAACGAAGAGAGGAAGAGTGATCGGAAAAGCTAAATTTATTCTATTTTATATAGCTGATACTTTGCAATATATGTCAATTGCGTTGACTTTATTGATAAAACTATTATTGCGCTTTACCTGAGGCCATGTTTAATCGACATCTGCAATGACGACAGTTCACTGTTATATTATTTATATCTAATTAATTCTCTACTTGCATAACAATCTTGTAAAAATAGTAATCGTCCGTACGTGTCAAATGTCTCCACTATATAAAAATATCGCGCGTATTAATCTTCTCCGCGAATATGCATTTTCTCATCATTTAGCCTCTATCTCGCAATAATGTGAGAAAAGAGAGATATATTTTTTCTTTAGATTTTTTACAGTGTATGCAGTAGAATTTCTGTTCTAATTTGATCTCAAAAGTAAACAATTCTTATTTATCTTAAAGGAAAATTCTGTTTCTGCTTATTTCTTTTTTTCTCATGTGAAGCAGTAAGTCAAACACACGCTTCGAGTCAATGACAAACGACAATTACACTTGTCACGATGCTCGCATACATGAATATTCGGAAGTTTTTTTTACGTGTAAACAAAACAAAACAAAAAGAAAAACATCGCCCAACATATTTTAGATCTAATTCAGAACACATATAGCTCTGGAAGAATCGACACACTTTCCGCAGTCAACGGTCCGCAAAACGCCAAAATTACGTCTGTATAATTTCGCAATATTGCAGAAATAACCGTCGCGAATAAACCATGTGTCTCTATGCAGCGGACAAAAATATCACAAAGATTGATCCTTAAGCTAGATTTAGCCATTCTGGTCTTTTAATAGACTCATCTTCGTTATAGCCGGGATAATTTAATTTCGCTTTTGAACGGCTGAAAATAAGTCCGAAGAGAAAAAAAAATAACAACTGCAATTGACACCAGGAAGAATACTGTTTGGGAAATTATGTTTTTATTGAATCAAAATCGTCTGTGTAATTGAAAACTTACTATGTTTTTGCGCACGCGTGCGCGAGGATATTCAAATAATTATTGGAATAACAAATAAAATGCAGCTGTAACATATATAGTGTATCCATTTAAACGTAGTACAATCATACGATATCAACAACATAAAATGCCAATTGGTCGTTCAATCTCATAAGAATTCTCGCGAGAAAAACTAGCTTCGCCGCAACAAGTCGTAACGATTGTACACAAGCATCCGAAATAATTACAATAATTGAAGATCAATTTGCATTTTGCGTTGCATCTACGATATTTTACCGATCATGAGATTCGCAAGGCCGTCAAGCACACGTATCACGCGTGAATCGTTATATCACGATCACAATGTATATACATCATACATCCATCTACTTCTGTAAAGCGTCGCGTGACTGTATTACCTACATTCTTGTCGCTACACACATACTTAGAAAAAAAAATCTCTGAAAGTTAAGTAAAAGAACAGAACCGTGAGTGTGTGTGAGAATCTAGTACAAATTGCGCGGACAATTTGATTTTACTTTATTCAGACAATTTTAATCGAAAACAAAACTAGATTCTCTCTCTTTATTTACACGTCACTTTTTTACATTTAAAGTTACATTATTTTGTAAACAAAATATATCAAAGAAATAATTCTATAAAGTTTGATTCAATTTCTGCGTAGTAATTTTACACATTATAAGCAAAAGATTTTGAGATAAACAACAAGAAAAAAATAGCGATGACTATACTACGTAAAAAAAAAACTCGACTGGCTATTTATCTAAAACAATAACCTTTCCGTCTCTCGACATGTAAGGATTTCTCGTTACGAATCCGTGCGAGATATATCGAATCATAGCAAGAGTTTCTATGACCGTAAAATACGTTGCATTCCTCAAAAAAATTTCTCGAAAAATTGCAGAAGTGCGTTCAACGCAATTTTTACACAATTTCTATCAAAGTGCAAAACTTATATCCAAATGTAAAAGTGCTACGTACGATAAACTTACAGATAGTGTCAAGGAATGATTCCCGATGTGTTCGAAAGTGACGAATATCGGCGATTGGCAAGGACATCGCTCACACATATGCAATAGCGTTTTGAGATAGGCTCACGGATTAGACGCGATCGCGGTGCGTCATTGTCGATGTAATGACAAAGCTGGTACGCTTCGATGACTTTTGACTGATTACGTGCGAGGTAAAGAATAATAGAATCTCTCCTTGGATGAACTTTCCTTGAACTCGTTGGACCTCTTCGCGCATGATGGTTAGGCTGATCTACAATTTCTTTTATTATCGCCAGCTGATATTCATTATGCGAGTGATGACGTCGAAACTTCTGAGTTTTCGATAGATATATGTTTTGACGTGTTGTTTGAAAAAATATATACAACAAAAATAGCAAAATAAAATAGAATATGAAATTAAATATTCACTCAAAATTAATTTTATCATTATATACATTGAATGTCATATGATTGCAATCTATTATTTTCTTATTCATGATATCATGTTAAGATTATTTTTAAATTACTATAATTTTGAAAGAGACTACAACTGAATAATTAATTCAAATGTCTATGATTTTTTGCCATTTACTCAAATGATCAGAAATTGTATAACTCACAGAATTGAAATGTGTTCCGACAGCGTGACCGAAACGAATCGCTCGTCAAATCGATCTTAATTCAGAACTACACTCATATATTCGTGACATTGATGCGAAATGTGTAACAGTAAAAGAACTTCCTCGATGCGCGTGTTCATTCGAGAACCAGGAATCAATCATGCTTGAAATCAAGGCTCATTGCCAAAAATGAACGTTACTGACAAACGAAAATTTATGAGAATTAATCGTATCTCAATTTGTATAATAAATTTGAATTAAATTTATTGATTATCGTATGTGTGCGTAAATTCCTGCGAAATAAATGCAAGCGCGGTTTAATGTCGCGAGCGAGAACTTTCGGATATAATCTTAGAACTTGATGGTCGAACGCTGTACCGACTTGTACAAAGAGGATTGCTCTCGCACGATTACCATTTACGAAATACACTCCAGTTATATAATCTCGTTGAGATACACACGGCCGCGGGTCACTCATTTTCGAATATCTCGTTGTCGGGCGTTGCGCGCCGAACGATAGCGAGCCCTCGTAATTATTAAAATCCTCTTGTTGAGGCTTGACAAAGTGTCTCTCGTGCCAACGGCACGCTCATTGTTGACCTGTCACTCTCAGAGCGACTTCTCGCGTTATAGAATCGAAGGGCTATCGATCGTATGTACGCGCGATTTTGTTCGCAAAGACATTTCCGCGCAAAACTGTACGAAAATGTTTCGATTGTCGAACGCGAGGGATATGGCACTCGACTTTCCTCCATAGTGAAGATATTTTGAACTAAACACTAAAAGAATCATTAAAAAAAAAGAAATAATATGTTTTTCGGGAAAAATAATGCCAATATTAATAATGCATGTCATGTATCATTTACGAATAATGCTATTTTAAAAAATTCCCACATGTCTTTAAGGACACGTTTCCGAACATATAAAAAAGAATTGTAGAACGATGTACTCGCGTATGATTATCGTATAAACAAATGAGAGAGAATTCGATAAATACGAGCAAAGTTAGCGGCGTGCATTGCTTAAGCACGAAGAGACGTAAAAATAATTATGTGCAAGGATATCCAGTTGATTTTTTACAGCCGTAATCCTCTTTTTCACCTGTAGAAGCTACGAGAGTATACACGACAAATTAAATACACCTGTCATTTTCGAAGAATCTTCACGGTTTGCCGGCTTCGTACTCGAAGACGACACAACAAGAAAGATCTGACGATTTTAGAGTCTTACTCACAGAACATACAAGTTTATACGTGTTCAAATGAACAAGATATAATGACCACTCGTGATGATACGTCTATATGTGGCTTAAAGGAATTATACCAGGTATTTTTCCTGGCTGTTGACTTCTGAGTTCGGACTTCCCGCGCGATTACCGAGAATCCGAAAGGATGTCCTGCGGTAAGCCGCAGACGATGACGTCGATAGCATTCAGTAGGGAAATATATACTGCAGAATCTCTCGCTACATGGGGAGAGGAGGAAGAGAAAGC
Organism: Pseudomyrmex flavicornis; assembly: GCA_014825475.1. Taxonomy (NCBI): domain Eukaryota; kingdom Metazoa; phylum Arthropoda; class Insecta; order Hymenoptera; family Formicidae; genus Pseudomyrmex; species Pseudomyrmex flavicornis. Next base: position 13,629 of record QVNW01001167.1, read on the forward strand.
AAAAAACCACCTAAATCGAGTCAGGTATGACGTCAAAGTAACTTCTAAGTGCACCTTGCAATTAGCAGGTGTATATGTTAGACACGTTTCCAGCGTCAATTCTTTTTAACTAGGTAACACACACGCGCAGTTACATTATTGTGCTTAATAACGACAATCATCGCGATTAATCTGCGTGATATATCTATCGTCAAGTACGAATCCAGTTGTGCGTGACAAACAGTTTTCAATCAAAACGCATTTAACACCGTTAAAAGCTCGTCTCTGCGAGACGAAATGCAAATAGAAGATAAAAAAGTCGAATATTTGTTAAGATTGTCATTTCGATAAAAACGAGAAAATATGTATTAGTCATTGAATGCTCCTTGTCACTTTTAATGTGAATTCTTGCGACAGTGGTATGTGTGTAACGTGCGCGTGATGTATAGCTGCCAGTTTAAGTGATTGCAAATTATTAAAAACCGTCATGTGTGCTTGAGAGTTTTGTATGAAAAATGACAAGAGAAAATTTCGAACGCTTCTCGCGTCGACTTGTTCATATGTACACTTACTGTCAGCATTTTCACGAACAAAAATCACACTACATTACGCAGCGAATGTCGGGGATCCGGAACGGATCAATTAGCAATATTAACCAGCAAAGCGGAACCAGCTTACACACCTTTATCGAATCTAGATTTGCCGAGACGAGATCACACAAAACGCGCTCGCGCTTGTCGCCGGATAATTGGTCCTTGGTTCGGCCGAGGTCAGATTGCTTTCCGTTTCGCGCGTTCGCTAATCGCCGCGAGTGAGTAATTAATCGACTTTATCAATGCATCAGCTGCTATATTAATCGGCAACCGAGACGAAAAAAGAGAGGCATTGAACCCACTTGATCTTACTCGCGAAAATTTTTTTCAATTGAAAAATTGACGAGAGTATTTGCATTTCCTTTACAAATTTACGTAAATAACACTCATCAACACTGTGGCATATAGTTATTTATTTAGTGTTAGTTGCCGTAAATATCGCAAAAATTAGCAGTTTGCTGAAAACACGCTTTTTTATTGCTTTGGCGATAACCTTCAATTATTTAATTTAGCGTTTGAATAACACGTCGATTATCGTCGCGTTTATTTACTCGTTCGCGGAATTTCCGAGATACTCTTAACCAAAATGATTTTAAAACCGAGAAATGCTATTTTCTTAACTGTATAACTTAATTGCAAAACGAAGCGAGATCGAATTGACTGTTGATCAATTAGCCATTAGTCGAGTGAAGTTCTATCGTCAATCGTGGGCACAAGTCTTTATTTACTGTATCATTTGAATGAAGATCATGCAATTTCCACGTGATACAGAAAAAAAAGAGTGAGAATCAAAGATTTACACGCTCTTATCCACGACCCTCAAAATGAACGATGAATATTAACAATCGCCGCTTTTACATATGCGTGCAATCAGTTTCTTCATATTCTTTTTTTTTTTTCACGCACACGCCATCGGTTAACATATATCAGTGGCATTTGGTTTTCAGGACAAATCGCAAGTGTCAATATATAATCGTCGGACTCGCGCGCGGACGGGCACTCGCGGCGGATAATAATTGTCATGTGTCTGTTGCCATCGTCGTGATAATCTCGGCTATCTCGTAGAAGCAAAATATTATACAACGACAATTACGAACGATTGCGATACCCGCGTGCTTATTGCGTTAATAGCGTAAGTTAGTCGCTCTTTCCTCAGCATCGGTTTTCTGCATATCTAGATGTCGTGTTGCTACGGCTGCATGCAATATGTAAATTCGCCGCATGTAAAACGTTAATTCAATGAGAATTCCGGTTTTCTGTGTTGCTTTAATCACGACAAGACGTTACGGTAATATTGCACAGATTAATATATCTGTCCGTTCGTAAGCGCAAAATATATATAAAATACATAGAAATTACAAAATATATACATAATGTGAGGTTTTAAATGTCAGAATAATTCCGCTTGAGAATTAAAGGATCTGCTATCTTACCCGCGTTTAACGCGGGCATTCTCGTTTATATCGACTTTAGTATTTGACGAGACGATATATCGCGACAATTTAAATAGCGATCAGATGACTCGATTATCGCGAGAATTAGTGCGCTCGAGCCCCCGCTTATGAAACACTGATGTGCGTCACCAAGATGTGTTTCTAATCGATCTATTTTGCATTAAGGAAACTATTATCTGATTATTATATATACTGAGCAATTATTAGCATATCTACAATATTATCGCGATTTAAACATTTTCCATATGATTTTAATCAAAATGTGTATCATCTCTTTTTTTCTACTATACATTTATATAACTTAGAAGAAACAATATTTCACAAATGTAACATGTCACATTCTGTTTCCTGATAGTGAGAAAAAACTTTAGAATGCACATAATTCTACTCGATCTTAAAGAAATACTGAATAGTTTTTAGATAATTAGTAGCTATATCGATTGAATTGATACACATATGTGAAATACCAGGAAAATTTATAAACGGTCTGCTAACCAGTCTGGATCGTATCGCTTTATTCAGTGTACGTATGAAGAAAGAAATATAAAGATGAAAAAAGTTTACTCGCGTTATTTCCTTGCTAACTAAGAAAAGATCTGCAAGTTCTCGGAAACAAATGTTTATTCGAATGAGGAAGAGACTCGCGAACTTTATACTCGCGGAAAAAGATAAGAAATGATTATGTGATCAAAAAATCTGAGATTAATTAAAAACAAATCTGTTTGTCTCTTTAGATAGGGAGTTTCCAAACTTTGAATATATCTTCTTAAATATTATCGCGTACTGTAGTAAACAAATATATAAACCCAGTTGTACATTTAGTTACTTTTTATTTTATCTAAGAAACGATATGAAAGAGAACGTGAAATAAATGATATGTGCTAATTAATACAGTATATGCACCACAAATGTCACGTTTCTTGCAAATGTGTGAACTGAAACGTACTAATTAGACAATCCTATTCAACAAATCCGGCTTCTAATGTATCACTTCTTTAATTTATTGCTTCTAACACGATATAAATTATTAGCTGTCATTCTGTTGAACTTTATGACACGAAAAATATGTGTCATAATATGTGTGATTTTATTTTCAGAACAACAATTTAATTTGTATTTTTGTACATACATATAACTTATATAATTATATAACAACAAGTAGTCTTGACGTAAAGCAAGTGCCACTGCATCTCCAGATATACAGAGTGGCCTTGATACTTGAAAGTAAGATTTCACGGTTTAGTACAACAGCGGCATATTACGTTGTTGTGCATATGTTTTGTACATAGGATAAAAAGTATCGACGTAATATAGAGTATTCGGCCATATTCCTAAAATGTGATAAGATCGACGCGCGATGATATGTAATATTGTCTACTTGATTACTTTGTTTTCCCATCTATTGTCACATTTGCAGTTTCTTCAGATAATATTCTGAGATAAAATACAAATAGCTGCACGATACACTTATCCGGGGAATCTCCTCGGTCCCGAGGGTCACTAAGCAATCGACAAGAGTTATTAATCAATATAAAATTACATATGCATTGTTGCTTAATGTTAATGAAGATAAATTCCTAATCACTTTTGTATACACATTAAACGCGAGATAAGATAATGGAATAAGACTAAAACGTATAAATCTCTGAGGTCGTAATTTCATAACGATTAGATCTGGGATTAACCAGACCGATGTGTTTTGAGTTATAGCTGCATTATTTCCTCTTTATTATTCCAAACATTATAAAATTTAAAAAAACTACTTTACATTTTATTTTTTTGGGAAAAGAATTAATTTTCCCCCAAGATAGTATAATCATATTATTTATCTATACGTACATTTATTTTTATTTAATCATGCATCACTGTTGAAAATTTCCCATGTATAATTGCTGAGTTTACTTCTTCTCGATTCGAGACAACAAACTTAACAGTGAAAACTTAACTTGACAATGAAAAAGTAAAAGTGACACATGCATTCGCGCAAATTAACACACGCGGATAATTGCATTATTTTGTAAATAATTCACCAATGCGACGAATTAACGGTTCTTTTGTTCAGAATGAGATTACGGCTTGGAAACTCCCAGACTGGAAATCCACGCTCTTCGAAACCGGTCGCGAGATCGGCAGAATCCAGCTCGGCAACTCGGGGAGTTCCCCGTTCACGCCTCCGTGCGCGACTCGTGACGTCGGTCGTAAAATCTAGATAATCGGGGAAAATTTCCTTTCAAATCGATAAACAAATACGGACGTTAAAAAATTTTGATCATTTTCTCGAAATTTAAGAAAAATCCCAAAATTTAAAGGAAATGACAGTAATTAAAGGTAATGACGGAAAGACAGCGAATATTGAGATGACAAATGACTATGATATAAGCAAGTTCCCGATCATTAAAATCTTCCGCATTGATTTCACCGAATTCAACTGTTATGTATTTCGAAGGATATCACGTACACTTTTGTATTGCGCATGCAGGTATATCAAACCGCAGATTTACACAATCGAGATCGCGTCGAGCACTAATTTAAATAAAAATTCCTTCTCATCGATCATGGTGATTTTTTTCCTGTTAATGAGGTTTTTTCTAGAAATGCCGATCTAATCTGAAATGATCATCAATCAAGGTCAAACGTATACTTCTGAAGTATCTGGATCTCTCGAGCTTCCGTTACGCAACGCGCATACACACCGCACGGAATTAAATATAAATTTTCTACTTCCGTATGCATTCGTAAATCACAAACTTTTATACAGATCGTAAGGAGCAAGTTTTTAATGCTTTTACGGTCACTGTTAGATAGCGATCGGATCATTCGCAGTTGCGTCTTTTAGAAAGCCGTCAAAACCGACATGACATTTTCTCCCAGGATGTCTTTCTCCGGACGGTTCTCACCTCGTGCGTGCGTGCGTGCGTACGCAAACGTACGCACGCGACGTGTGACGCACGTAAATGACAATCGTGCAAATAGCCAATCAATCGCCAAGAATCAAGCGGGATTGCGTGAAGCAAGTTCTGATGACGCCGATCGTGGTTTAACCTTTAATATATTGTAATAGTAGGATTTACACGAAACTTGAGGAAAAATCATGTCACAAATGGCAAATTACGTATTTAGATTTTTTTCTGAAACAAGGTAAAATTGAATGCTCGGTTCATTTACGTAAAGCAATTTTGTGTACCTGCAAAGGATGAAGCAAGAAAACTCAACTGGGTTATTTATGAATTAAAACAATTTAGTTGAGTACGTATTTTGTTTAATTGTGTTCTCTTCTTCAATGAACGAAATGTCAGTTTGCCGAATCGAGCTTCGTATTTTAAGACACGAACTATAAATACGCTCAAATCCAGAAAACGATATCAATAGATCACACTTGCTTCAAAATGAAGCATCCACATTCTAAAAACACGTGGTTTTTGTATCTGTTTTATTTGATATTATATTCATCGATTTTATTCGATTTTATTCAATATATTCATAGATGGAAATTCTTACGTAAAGCAAGACTCGTTCTAAGCATTTGATTAATAATCTCTTATCAATAATCTTATAATTATTGCAGCAGTCATTATCATATTTAATGTGTGTTTTCTTTTTTTTTTGCTTACCAAATTAATTATATACTAATTAAGCATTTTTATTAAAATAATCGATATCTACTCGTAAAAAAGAAATGCCAATATTTTTACAATTTAATCGAAGTCCATTCTGCTTGATTCTTTTCTGTGGAACGCGTCGTTGCCTGGACAATAGGATACAATTTTCGTCCCATTATTTTGTCTAATAGGGAAAATGTCTCACAGTGTCCCACGAGATTCCGGAATGAATTTACAAGACTGTCAGTGGCGAGACTACGATCCTCTTCGCGGTCAATTGCAGTCCTCGTCAATGACAACAGCGCCTGCGGCGACGATGATCGCCGCTTCCAAGAGGACCATCCGAATCGACGACACGGTGGGGGGCACCCCTGACACTCCGACATTCAGCAGGCGGTGAAGGGAGGCAACGGTTTATATGCCGGAGCAATGCGCCCCGTAGCGCATTCGCTCGTACACTTCGTCCAAAGCGGATCCGAGTAGTAGAACCTCGTTGTCGCCGCCACCGTCTTGGTCGTTTGTTGTAGTCGAACCGTAGCAACTTATCGGGGACGGATCGAGGCTGAAAAGGACGCAGACGGACATATACTCACCCGGGATATTTAAAACTCGCGGCGAGAAAAAGGCGCGGCGTGAATTATTATATCAACGAAAAACTATTCGTGCAAAAGAGGCAGTGAAGAACAGCTCACACACTACCGTCAACAAAGTGAGCTCTGTCAGACCGAGAACGAGTCGAGAAATCGCCAAAAGTAATCGCCAGATAATTTTGTCACAAAAGAAGAGTGATAAGCGGGATATGATGGCAGTCGCAGCCGCTCAGAAGAACCGCGAGATGTTCGCTATCAAGAAATCTTACAGTATTGAAGTAAGTCCTTATAAAACTAGCAATAACGTCTTTGAACGAAAATATAATGTAAAGATCGTTAGAAGTTTGAAAGAAATATAATATCTCTGTTTATAGATAAATTTTATATATTAATTTATAAATTTTATTTTTTATTTTATAAAATAAAGTCTCAAAGTTTATTAAATAAACACACACAAAATGATTTTCTAAACTTTCAATTATAATTTTCTGCATTGTTACGTACACACGTTGCAAGCAACAGGTTCAATCAAAAAGATCGAATAAACGCGTGAATCGATTGCCTCATTGATCTGTACAAGTTTTGCTCGGAAATTCTAATCGTTTGCTGTGAGAATCTTTATATTTCAATAAACATGTTACGTAATTGCAACTTGATCTTATTATATATGCATTCTACATGTGTATTATCGTTCATAAAATTATGCGCGACTTGCATTCATTATCGGTAAATGTTAATTACGATTTCTGCACACACACAGAGATAAGTAAATGTGCTTTGCTTTCGCAGCTAGGTTTTCGGGGAGGAGAGGGAGTTTATTTCATTTTTGAAATGTACTAACAAGGTACATTTAGAAACGAGTAAAAAAATTGCGTCAGAAAATTATTTAAAGACGCATGTGTGTCGATTCCGCTTCTTTCTCAAGTTTAATAACAGGCGAGAACCAACGCAAGTGAAATTTTCACAGACCCGGCGAAACCCAGAAGAGAAGAGCCCTCGTGTCCGGAGAAAGTACATACGCATCACTATCACCCATTCATTCTGTTTGCGCAATGTTAATGACCTTGTCGCAATATTAACGAATAACTAATTAACAAGATTACATCATTTCGCACATACAAAAAGATCTCGTTTGATGCGAATGATGAATCCCAAAACTTTGTCGCATTATCCAAATTTGTACTATTCTATAGTTCAAAAAATATCTTTAAAGTTCTTATAATAAAAGTTGCTTTTTTATCTTACAGAGTGATCGATAAATGCAAATTAAGTCTTGATATAATTATTCGATCGAAACTCTGATCTATTAACACGTGAATGAAAACAAACGTGAAAAAAAGTCATAGTAAAACAAGAACACAAGATTAGCACAGGAGCATTGATATCCCGATGAATTCCGTTCAATGGCCAGTTCGTTACGCATACATTTACATAAATCCGAAGATCGCGAGAACTATGCACTCGCGGCGAGCGTGCATAGTTCTCGCGAAAAAGCACAATCTGTCGTGAGTTCTCTTGACGAGATTGAGAACGAGGAAGTTGACTAGTCACGAGACGGCAATTTTCGACTGCGGAAAGACACGGTTTAGAGAAACCAACGATTCTCCTGACGTACCTGTAAATTTACTTTCCTGAATCTCGTGAAGAAATGTTTTTTTCTCGTTGTCGCGTTGTTGAAGTGTTCTCAAGCTTGCAATAATCTTTATGCAAAATTACTGAAAATGATCACTAATGATTAAGGCAAATATATGAATGAAGTCTTTATTTGATTTTATAATACGATTAATCGCATTTCTTTGCTTTGAATTAAAACGCGCATGTGATTTAGACTTTTACTTTTGATGATCGTGACGAGTCTGACTCATTCGAACGGAACTTGCAAATATATGTACGCGCGCGCCGAATCTAGATACTGAATCGGATTCAGAATCGGCGCAATCGATAGTTATATCGTGCAAGACGCAGGGTGAAAAATGAACCGGACCTTGAGTAAATTTGTTATGACCGCACTGGAAACGCGGATAGTATTTCGTATTCTATTTTTTTCGGCTCATTCTCAGATTAATTTTTATACGCAATTTCTTAGCTCACGAAATGCAAATTGTATCATTGTTGACAACATGTGTTGACGTGGCGACAATGAATATGAATCGTTTAACAGTGTTGCGCCGATCTAAATCGAGTCTTTCAATAATCGACAAATTTGATATATTTTTTCGGTATCGAAATTACTGTCACTATCGATCGGATCAGCGTGGAGAGAAATTATATCATTATCGTTGCAAAATCAATCTCTAACCTCGGCTCCTACACGATAATTACGAATATATTATAAATATGACAGAAAGAGAGCACATGTGTTAAACAAAAACAAAAAATAAGATTGCACGCAGGCTAAGAGAGAGAGAGAAAGAAAGAGATACCTACGAAGAGACCCTGAACACACGCTCGTTATTCGCCTTCGGAGGCGATACACGCATTCCCGTTGCATTCGCAAGATTCCTTCGACAGGAGAGTCCTGTTATGCTCTAATCAAATTTTCAATATATTCAACTTTGATGATTACAAACCCTGATTATTCGAGTCAAAAGTGTCACGATTCCCGGGTCTTTTTTAGGGTGAAAAAAATGTTTATGTTTATGTTTATTGTGGGATGCGCGTCGCACAGTTGTGCAGCTCGGTTTTACGAGTTTTTTGCACTTCGAAGGCAGAAAATTACTCGTTTGTTCTAGATTCCATCGCTGGATCTACTGTTCTGTTTTTACATGATGCTCGAGACCGATTTGCATTGCTTCTCTTCTCGTTACATTCCTTTTTTTTACATACTTATTTTCTAAATACATTTTTAAAATATTGCGGAAAAGAAGGAGATTCGTGAGTGTTGCCGAGCAGCTGGCGTTAAAGGGTTGAGTTACGCGAGTGTGATTTTAACGCTAGTCTAACGATCAACCTTGGAATACATTATTCTCGGAAACGTTAACGCTGTAGTACAAGTAGCACCGTAATTGCATATGACATTCGCTACGTTAGAAATGCATTAGAAGCGTTTTTCCATAATGTACGAGCAACACAAATTGAAACTTACGGTAAAACAGACAAAAATATCTACCCGATCGGATATGTCCGCGTTCGATTCGATGCAATCGCAGTCATTGTATCAGAGATCCTGTTGCAATTTTAATTGCAGTTTCTCCGTCAGATAATCGCTTGAACTGCAATGACTCTCGAGGTCGTTTCTTCTGCATCTTCGACCGTGTGTGCTCGCGCGATTCCACAAGGTCGGAAACAACATTCCTATGTATTTGCCATTTGCACGATTGGACACTCGCGTCATTTGTTCGTCGAGTTATGGTCGCGTCGGGTTTGGAACGACTGTCTCGTATTTCACGCGTAATTACATATATTTGTCACTTACAACGTCAAACACAAACCTATTGCAATTCACGACTTTGTCTAACAGCCTTACAACGGATAAATTAATTGATCTTCGAGTGTATATCCTTATCGATTCATCGATACGAGATTTGTCACGCGTTTAAACGCTCTCACGATGCATTATCACCTCGTGTCGCAACACTCACCGACGCGTATAGTCATCGTTCATCCATTCCGTTGGCGAAGTACTTGGCCCACTTCACGACACACGCGTTAAGGGATTGCTAAACGTTTTCTCTAAACTGTGCCAACTGACTGTTTTGCTGGAGCGAATGCAACTAGGTCCCCGCGGCGTCGCACCGAATACGCAACAGACAAGAATTTGAATGATCGATAGCGTTCGCTTTTGTCAAGAAGAAAATAAGCTTTGCGTTTTCCAGACATTTTTTATGCCGTTGATGTTTCTTTGCTCGCAAGAGAATATTTTCTGCGATTTTACGAAATAAAAAATTGTATTTGTGTATTGTGAACAAAAGTATCAACATTTCGAAAGACGTCAATTATGTCGCGAAGTGAGTTACGCGAAGAAACGAATTTTTTTACATTTTTCTTCTCTAAAGACTGAACGTCAATCACGAGATCCTTTGTGTCTCACTATTCCTCGCCGGAATTAATTCATTTCCGATCCTTCAACAGCAGGACGGATGTCGCGAAAATTCATTTCCGTGCCTTTTGTTCGTTGATCAATTTAGACGACACTCAGTCGCGCTGTCGGGCTAAGATTTTCGTTCTGCTTCATGTCAAAGGTGGATGCACGGAGACCGCGGAAATCGAAATCCGGCTAATTTACGCGCAAGGATATCCGCCCTTTAAAGTTTTAAGTCAAATCTACGAGATTGCTCGTGAACAAAATAAAAACTATGATAAAGACTGCGTGCAAAAAATAAATTTAATTAGTATAAAAGCAATGTATCAGTACCGAGATTTACCTGTATTTGTTTATATTTTTAGAATGGATATCCAGCGCGAAGACGTTCTCTCGTGGACGATGCCCGTTTCGAGACGCTGGTCGTCAAGCAGACGAAGCAAAGCGTGCTCGAGGAAGCTCGACAGCGAGCGAATGGTAAGTCTACGGCATGATCAGTATATTTTTGTCACATGTATAATTTCTATCGGTATATGTTTGTTTGATGTGTAGCAAAAAATACAGCTAGAAAATAATTTTATGCATTTTTTTATTACGGAAGAAAGACGGTATTTAAAATAATTTAATGCGGTGTTTCTCACGAGAGAAACAAAATTTTATCGGCGTAATGTACAGAAATAGTGCGCATTGTCAGCAGTAGTTGTATGTGCGATGTCGATGTTGCATGACATGTTTCTTTGTTACTGGATAGACACAAGCGCCGATCAGACAATCACTTGCACTCAGGAACAAGGACAGGGAGAGCATTACGTTGATATTTCATCAAGTGACGACGAGCAGGTGGAGTCGTTGGTTTGCGCAGCGAAGAAGGAAGGTTTGTACACTAGCTTTATGTGCGTTGCGCAATTAATAACGATCATTGGATAACTGAAGCGTGAAATGCATTTCCACAGGAAAGCGCAGATTAGCATCATTGATGTATGATAATACCGTCATGACATATTTATGCAAAAGAATCTCTTTTAATATTTATCGACATATTTAAAAATGGACGTGATGTCTTTCGAATGCATCCACGGTTAAGTTATCGAGGATTGCGCGAGTTTTTTTTCCTTCTATGAGTGTTGCATGAGCACGAATCACTTGTAACTTTCAGAAGCAAAAGCAGAGGCTTCGTCGGACAGCGATGGGAAGCCAGACGACGACGATGAAGACGGTAAGTACGTCCTTTCGTTTTCACCGAATCATAATTGAAAATGTCGTACTGTTTTAAGTGGAACCAAAAGTAGGTGAACGCGAAGAAGGTGAATGCGTGGTGAAAGATATAAGCGACAGTAAATGGATGTTGAAACTGGTGCCATTGTCGACGACGTACGGTCAACTAGGAGAGGAAGGGAAAGTACTCGGGGCTGACACTCGGGGATGAATTATGTCTGCGAGCTCTTTTCGTTTCTTTTCCACTCGCGCCCCCGCAAAGCCGCTTTGTGCATTTAGAATCGTATTACCGGAGTGGAGCCTTTCTCGAGATCCCGGGGCGCGACTCCGCGTGGCCACGGTAAATGTATAACACGGTTATTCCTTTTCGCCGTCTTTTCCATCTCGTTCGCGACAATGACGGGGCCACTTTGCGACTTTTCCCGCCTCCGCGCGCGACGGTTTCCAACGCTAAGACGAGCGACACGGAAATGGACTTTGAATTGCCCGATTATTACCGTCCGTGGAAATCACTTAGGGTGCTCTTGCGAAAACTCGCGACAGGAGTCGCTCTCGAGAAGGTTTCACGGTCGAATTCCCGCGACGAGCGCTTTTCTTATTCCATGTATTGTCAAGCTGCTCGTATTTTCTCAAATGCCGCACGTTACATAAATCGACATCATGTAGGAAACTTCAAAGAAATTAATGTAGATGAGTAATTTCGAAATTTAAAACCTCGAAACTAAGGAAATGTACGATCTCTTGCAGATGTCGGGTTAACCGAGGAAGAAGTCGTTCTTGCGAAGACCATCGCCGAGTCTCCCGACAGCGAGTACAGCGTGCAGAAGGCAGCCCTGGTGTTGAGATTGCGAGAGGGCATAGGCTCTCTAGGCAGGATTCTCAAGACGATCGAGAACTTTAAAGGCGCGATCACTCATGTGGAATCGCGACCGTCGAAGAAAGATGGCGTGCAGTTCGAGATTCTGGTCAAGGTCGATATGAGCAGGCAGAGTTTGCTGCAGCTGATTAGAAATTTGCGACAGAGTTCGGCCCTGGACGGCGTGACTTTGCTCACCGACAATTCCGTCAGCATCAAGGACCCATGGTTCCCGCGTCACGCCTCCGATCTCGACAACTGCAACCATCTAATGACCAAGTACGAGCCAGACCTCGATATGAACCATCCGGGTTTCGCCGACAAGGAGTACCGCGCTCGTCGCAAGGTCATCGCCGAGATCGCCTTTGCGTACAAATACGGCGACCCGATACCCAGCATTCCGTACACCGAGATGGAGAACGAGACTTGGTCGCGCGTCTTCAACACCGTACTGGACCTGGTGCCGAAACACGCGTGCGTTGAGTACCAGAGAGTATTCAAGAGGCTGCAAGAAGAGAAGATCTTCGAATCACATCGCATACCGCAGTTGCAGGAGGTGAGCGATTTTCTGAAGAAGTGCACGGGCTTCACTCTGCGACCGGCTGCCGGTCTCCTGACGGCGCGCGACTTCCTGTCCAGCCTCGCGTTCCGGGTCTTCCAGAGCACTCAGTACATTCGCCACGTCAACAGTCCGTATCATACTCCCGAGCCGTAAGTGTTTTGAAACTTTTTGCGCATTAATAGACGTAAATTATACATTAATGCAGCTGATTAGCAAAACAGCTTGAAGTATTATTTAACATTGGTATTTGAATAAATCACATGTTGTTTTACAAATTATCTCACACGGAAAGTTTTATGATTCTGTATCGTAAGATACAAAGATAGTACGCGCTGAAAGATACGCTAGAATGTACCTATTACTGAGACTTGATAATGACACACTGCATCGGAGACACAAAGCAACAATGCTAATTAAAAATTGCGTGTTGGAAAGGTCGCTCGACGGTCCGCGTCACGGTCTGTCCCTTCGTGTCAAACTACAAGGCAATCGATATTGCGTTATGACGGGAGCCCCTGCACCCGGTACACAGAGAACGATGATAATAGAATTACCGCGTCTCTCTAAGCTCGTAATGGAAGCTCTAATTGGCTTTTAACGACGCGATGGCGTTGATAACTCAGTTCCGCAGTTGCGAACTCGTTTCTCCCGCGTAGCACGCGCGGATCGCGTCACATAGCGTAATTTCTGCCGATAGTCTTCGAGATTGTAAGAATCTACCTTGAGTTTTCATTTATCTGGTGATGCATTCTAACTGATTTAAGCACGTCTGACTTAATCAAACTCTTGCAGTTGGTGTAAATTGTGCATTTCAAAGTCTCGACAAATTGTATTATCAATCAGATTAAAAATCTTAATCAATTTAGAGTCGACATTAGCAATGAAGTGGACACGTGAACTTAGTTTTTCTTCGTTCATTTCTCCAATTGCAGAGATTGCATTCATGAGCTCTTGGGGCACATGCCACTTTTGGCCGATCCCAGTTTCGCTCAGTTCTCGCAAGAAATCGGTCTCGCGTCTCTCGGTGCCTCGGATGAAGAAATCGAGAAGCTGTCAACCATCTACTGGTTCACAATCGAATTCGGTCTTTGCAAGGAAGGTCCCGAGATCAAAGCCTACGGCGCCGGTTTACTGTCGGCCTACGGCGAGCTGTTGCACGCACTTAGCGATAAGTGCGAGCACCGACCTTTCGAGCCGGCAACCACCGCTCTTCAGAAGTATCAAGATCAAGAATATCAGCCGATATATTACGTAGCCGACAGCTTCGAGGACGCCAAGGAGAAGTTCCGTCGTTGGGTAAGAACAAGAATACATTATTCTTCAATACTAACTTGTAAAATTAATTTTGTTTTCTGTGCAAATTTTCTTTTTCTAAACTCTATATCATGCGCGGCGTTTGTTGATAAGTCTAAAAATAACAAAATTGAGAAATGTATTTATAATTGTTTTATATTCTCAATCTAATAATGTTTGTGTAAATAACAATTAAGTTTGCTTTCTTTTCTAGGTGGCTACTATGAGCCGACCATTCGAAGTCAGATACGATCCGCATACGCAACGCATCGAAGTTCTTGATAGTGTCGATAGACTGGAAGGTCTGATCACTCAACTCAACACTGAGATGACGCATCTTACTAATGCCGTTAACAAAATGAAGGCGAGACACGCGTAAGAATGAGATCTTTCGCGTCTTCTCGTTGTACCAATTCGATTATTTCGTTTTTTGCAAACCATCGAACCCCGAAATTATGTTAATTCGTGCTTCCGACGGAGTAACTCAAACTTTCAAACTCTATCCGATGACAATAATTCTCGACAACTTATCAAATCTCGGCAACTAACGAGACAAGCGTAGTGTACAACGCGCTCTGTTTCTATCATAATGATTGCAGCAAGATCTACCGTATTTTTTTAACGATATGTTTCAAACATAAATATTTAAGTTAAAAAAAAAACCGTCAAGTTTTGCGGAAGATAATGACTGCAAATGAAACGTCTTTATAATTGCATCAAGGCTTCAGTTTTCAGGTTCGGTGGAACATGTTCATCGTTATCATCTTTGTCACGCCGCGCATCAACTATTTCTTTGTATAAAGTCGTTCATTCATGCTGTTGTACGCGTATACGAGCATCGATCGCATTTTTAAAAAATTGCAAAAGTGTGTAAAAATACTTGATATTATGATTTATTCGTGTAAACGGATTGAGTAATCTGTGACAATTCAATGTTTCGCTCTCTCGAATATTTTCTACGAAATATCAAATAAGAAAAGCACACAAATCACAACAGTTATCTTTGTGCAAACAAAACAGAATCTTTTTTTTCCACTGATAACTGCACGTACGCGCGTACAATTTACATTACTATTATATTATTTTTATTATTATATTTTGTTCTTTCTTTATTGTATTGTTACACAAAGGCACACTATTGCTTAATCCAGCAATCACTGGCAATCTGTCCGATATATTTTGTAGTGCAGTCTATTTAAAGCAAAGAGTAAGTTGTAACGCAAGATGATTCTCGCGCCTGAAGGATTGTTGTAGTCTCAGAATAGAACTCGCGAGAATGTGTCAACTTCTCGGCGATAGAACTCGTTTTGTTCTCGAATTGTGAGTTTGCAGTATTTTCCTCTCTTGTGCGAATAAATTGACAGACGGCGGCTGTTTCTAGAGAGTCGTCGGGCAATACTTGCTTTCTCGGACGATAAGAAAATTAAACGAAAACGTTTCTCCTATCGGCTCGTTGCACTTAACAATTCAGAGTTTACGAGTGCATCGATTTAAACAGTATTTCGTAAAAGTTATATCTATATGGACGGTATTCGTAGACGATTCTTGAAACGTCTTATTTATACATAATATGTATGTGTGTGTGTGTGTGTGTGTATATCTACATACGTACAGGCATGCATAGAAAATAAGACGATCTTAAATATAAGATCCGACTACGAACGTCTGTAAGTTGTGTTCTTACTTAAATAGTTTGCATCTAGACGCTGTGTCGCTTCGAATCTGGAGAAGTTCTCTCAGGCGCTTACACGAAGCGACGTTGCTTTAGAAAGACACTATTTAGCGAGTAGTGCGAATCCCCGCTTATACGCACGCTGCGCTATTTCTGTCGCGCAGAAAAAGACGTGACGTTCTTTTTTTCGTATGCGCACATAACCCACCCTTGTTAGATCGTAGCGAATACGATCGACACAATGACATGTGTTTCCTGTATTATATTGTAAAGTATTCAGAGCATAAATAAAAAATTAAGATATATGAATCTTACACGTGCGGTTCCTTTATTCCTTGCGCAAGATCTTTTTTTGTGATAATTTATAAAGCGGAAATGCCGCGTGTACAAAAGTGCGTGATATAACTATTGCAATTATCTTATCGCCATATTAGTCGTCGTGATTTTACCGGGTGTAATTAGCTACGCACTTGACTGCACGAAATACTCGGAACGAAGTGAAATTATCTCTTACGCATTGCTTCAGAACCCACGTGCGTAACCCGTGCGATTGGGCTTTTCTTTTTTTCCAAAACAAAGTATGATTAGCGCTTCGGAACATGGAAAATAATACTTAAGATCAAAAAAATGAATTTTTTGATTCCGATCATGAAATTTCTAGTTCTCATCGTCCCGCTCGCCATGCAATACGTGTTCGCCGAATCGTGGAACGGAGACGGTAAGAGAAAGCGATGTCTCTTCTCTCGTCGCGTCGAAATAACTTCCTTCTTTGCTCAGGTTATTCGGACGAGAAATTCTGCATACTCGAGTGGATCATTTACCTGAAGCGCTTCTCGTTAATCGCGTTAATGTTATATGGCGTCGTTTTGTATTACGTGCCCAAGTCACGCTCATGTGAGTAGTAGAGAGAAAATGAAGTCAAGTGAAAAGAGGGACGAAAGAGATTGTAAACATTGCTAATGGTTTTTACGATGATTTTTGTTTACTTTTTGCACATAATATCGTAATATTGTACGAAACAAATTACTTAGATTATAAATTTTCATGATTTTTCATGTCTTTAAAAGTTACGACAAAAATGGAATGGTAAGCAATTTGATTCTGTTTTTATTAAAGACAATAAAGATAATAAATTTTTCTCTCCTAAATAATTATGATGTATTTTATTTTAAGTACAGACAAGAAATTGTCAAAAATAATTAATATAAGAAATTTTTAAACTTCTGTAAAAGCGTAATTGGATTTCAGGCGCTCGACGAGCATGTTGCGCTATAATAGATCTTGTAGCAAACGGATTGAAATTTATCTTATGTGCGACTGAATCTGAATACAAAAAGATAAAAGACATGGATGATCAAAGTGAACCGAGAATACAAGAACTATATCGAGAGACATGCAAACAAGTCTCAAGGAATTACAGACAAAGATACATCGATAGAATAGACACCGACCACAGTGATAATAAATTAATGAGGTCAGTTGCGTTTTTCTATGAGTCTTTTGTATCTTTCTTTGTAAGCACAAAGAATTAACCGAGAGTTGAAAAGAAACAATATGTGTGCATGAAGAATGAAAGTTCATTATACGAATAGTAACGTCTGTGAAAATTATATTTTTCACATACAAAGTCTCTACATATAATAAATATTGTATGAAATTTTGTAGAAAGGAAAAAAAGATCTACAGAAAACACAGTTTAAATGAAAGACATAAGCGTAAGCGAGACTCTCGTCGTCATCAAAACTCTACCATTAAAGACGTACTTTTGGAATCAAATGTATTGTCAACTATGTATGTATAATAAATAAAAAGATAAGTATGTAAATTTTTTTCTGCAATCGGCTCTTTAAAAATATAAAATATGAATATAAAGAGATGTCATAGATTTGCAAGATATCTTCCTAAAGACGAATATCTCAAAGTGCAATATGTCAATGAAAAATTTGACAGAAGACAATTTAAAACACGCATCTATTAAAGATCACGAAGATAATACTGCAAGAAATATTGTAGGAATATCAACGAAGACCTAAATATTAAAAATGATTATTATAAAGTCTCTCTCGATTTTTCACTGCAGATACATTAAATTTATAATTTCGGAGAAAGAAAATCACACTTATTGTTTAGAGAGAAAAAGACTTGTATCACTCTTTTATTTAATTTTGATATAATTGCGAGAACAAGTTCGATTGTTTCTAATAGAAAATTCGTTGTAGAATACAAAATCCTCAATTACATGTAAGAAAGTGGACTCACTAGTTTCGGAAATTATTCATAAAACCATCGCAGAAAGATACGAGTCAGCATGCAAAGACAATGATCAGCGAGATAACATCAATAATTTGTCGATAGCAAGAATTTCTGCTAATTTGAAAACAACCAATTGTGAACTGTCAAACGAGTAAGTTAAAACAAACATATAGAAGAATCACAAAGAGAAAAGAAAATAAGTTTACAATACATTCAACACAAAGTTTTGATTGCGTGACTTTTTGCAAGCGTCTCTCACCGTCATACAGGAGAAGATTACACGACAAGGATCACGGAGAAGCAAACAGCAAATCTTTGTTATGGTAATTTATATATGTCGCATAATAGGAATGGAGCATGACAAGTTTTTATATACGTAGGGAGAGTATTCACAAAAAATAAGTTACATAAAAAATCTAAAAGAGAAAACTGTCGATTTCTTCGTGATAAGGAGAACATTATCCGTGTTTGTCACGAGAATGTTTCAGTTATATCAAGTATGTTACGACAGAAGAAATTCCATACAATTTCTTTCTAATCTGAAGATAACAAAATGTTTTCAAGTCATTGAAAGAATATTTAAAAAAATATTATGCACAAATCAAACTAAACAAATTGGCGATTGTTAAAAAAAATAACTTTAAACGAGATTGCTTTATGAACGATTATAACAATTATTATAGCAGATACAAATTAATTTCAAAAAAATTCCGCACGTAATTGATTTTCTCGTTATTCAGATCAGAAAAAACCAGTTTTGTCTCAAATTATAAGCTGGTTATTTGGCGGTTGTCCGAAGATATCAAGACGACATCGGATTGCAGAAGTCGAAAAAGAAGAAAGTTTTGAGACCACATGATTTTTCTAAATACAAACGAGTATCCGCTGTTGCAAATGTGTAACACATGAAATTACTGTTGTATCAAATTTTCGAGCTATCAATGACTGCAAAGAATTACGATATTTTAATATACTAAATGAAATTTATTTAGATATTTTCCTACTTACTTAATATAAGAAAGTAGATTCTAAATATTTATCTTGTATTCTCTGAAATAAAGTTTTTTGATCAATAGTTATAAATAAAAATAAATAAATACATCAGTATGTATATGTAAACTAACATAAAGTATAATAATACAAAAAAAAAAAAAAACAAACAAATATACAAATTTTCTCTACTTGTGGAAAAAGAATATGTATATTAATCTCTAAACTTCGATAACATTAATATTTTACAAGTTTGTAAAAATACCACATAAAAAGCTTGAAGTATGGCAGACCATTTACATATGACATTCTCATTCATTTTAATCATCGTATGTTTCTAAAACATCTGCCAAATGCTCATTGTCTCTTGGCTTCTTAAACTGTTTTCTCCTATTAACAGGCTTCTTTCGTTTGATCGGCGCTGGCTTCTTGAGTCCATGGTCCTGCATTGACCTGATCCCTTGTTTCTCAAGATATTCATCTATTTTCTGATCGTCCATAGCGTCTACTGCAACTCCTCTCCACAATTTTTGAAATTCTTCATCTACAGGAAACTGTGCTGTCTTGTCATTATAAAAAAGAATCTTTTTCTTATCAATTGGTCGCATAATAAATAGTATTTCGTTTTGCAAACTCTGAAACATACAAATAGTATTTAGGTTTTTTCAAAAGAAACTAGTAATTGCTATCAAAGAGAAATATATGTAGGTTATGTTTACCTTTAAATGTTTATCACAATGGGGTAAACTCTCTTGTACATCTTCCAACAATATACCACCAAGACCTTTCAAGTCATGCTGTTTCAAAAGCCTCAGCAAAGATTTCTTGTCTTTTATTTTATACATTGGTTTAAAGGCAAATCTATTATCAGATGTTATTTCAATTTTAGGATTTTTTACTAGTGCTTCGGTCTGTAGCCATTGTTTAACCTATAATTAACAAAATAAGAAATAACTATCCATAGAAATTAAAATAAAAAAACATACAACAGCTGCCGCTTACTTTTGATCCCACATCTAATTGATTTGTTTCATCTAAAATTTCATCTAATGTTAATGGATGGTCATCTCCTTCTTGATGCCTTGCTTTCATATGCTTCACTATCTTGGCTAATACACCAAACTTATATTGGGTACCAGCCATAGGTTTATAATTAACCATGTCCAACTTTGATCCTGTTGATATCAAAGAAGATGGTTTAGGTTTCTTTTTTGATTGCTCATTTTTCTTTGATGGTTCTTCTTTCTTGATATCCTTCTCTTGTTTCTTGCTTTCAATTCTATAATATATATTTTTATTTATTGCATATAATACTTATGTATTCTCTTGAACAAATGAACACTGCAATAAATACTCACACTGGTGTGTTCAGAGCACGTTTTTTAAAGAGCTCACGTTCCCTGAATAACGCTGGATCCATGATGTTACACTTTATTACAGTTTCTATGCTACAATTGTTATTTTCGTATATTGTCGATTATTTCGTTGAACTGACTAATCACAGGTAATACTTTGTTTTTAAGTTAATCGAAAACGAGTGAAACTAGTCCTTGGTTAGTCAACCAACTGTTTTCTAATTAACCTTACTTTTTAATATTTATTAAATTCTTTAATTCTCTTTGTTTTTCGACATAGCCATATGTAAATTCTTCATCAAGCAAGACGCTGATATATTGAATCCAAACCTGTTTTTCTAGTTTTATTTACGCCCGTTTGTTTGTTTAAATAAAACAAAAAAAACCGTACACTTGCATAAATCTGTCCACATACATCTGTACATATCTACATTTGTATGAATATAAAAGAAATACTACTATAAGCGCAGCGATGTGCATGGTTTGTGAACTACGTAGCTATGTTCGGTCGATAAAACGATTTATCTTCAGTCGCTAAAACAAGCGTTTGAATTGCACGCGCCGGCGCGCGCAGGTTCGAGAATCGCAATCGCGCGCTTTTACACATACGTCTCGCTTCAAGCAGACACAGTGGACGCGCGACGCGAAGCAGACTTTCTCCTTCTAATTGACAGGTATTTCTTGTAATTCTTGTTGTCTCGCGTATAAATATCGTTACTACATATGTGTAACGAAGTATTGGTTGTTCAGAATATTATTATACATGAGTATTAACGCGCACTTTGATACATTTTTGTTCCAGGGGGCAGACGCGGTGAACGCACGACACGGAACAAAACTTTTGCTCGAATTATTAGGTAATTCTCGCAATTCTTGTTGTCTAACGTATAAATATCGTTAATACACATATGTGTTCCAAAGTGTCGAACGTTCGGAATAATACATAATTACCATCGCGCACGCGTCGATAGCGAGTTTTACGAAATTTCGCGGCTATTCGCGCTCCGCGTACAAAATGGCCGGCGCACGACACGAACAAGTACAAGTTCGAATTGTCTCGTAATTTTTGCGTTTATTATCGTCTCGCGCGCGAATATTAGTAAGTCACATATATCACAAAGTAACGGACATACTTATTGATACATAATGAGAATCGCGATACTGATAATCAACGAATATTTATGATAATAACACACACACACACCAAATATCGCGACACATTTTACATATTGAAAAATATAATATTCTCATAAATATTTATTACCAATTTTGTATATTTTTATACTTATTTATTACAATATATTAATTATTCTTTTCTATTTTAAGATGATGCAGAGATCGCCTATTCTCATCCTTGTTCGAGCCATTGACCAGATTGCTCTTTGTTGTAAGATGTGTCACAAATGTTTTAAATATTACGACTTGTTTTTTGTCTGTATGTATTCAATTTATTTATTTAACAATGCATATACATTGTGTTTAATATATCAAAGCGATTATTGATATTTTTGACTGAATAGTTGAACAATTGGTTAAATAACGGTTAAATAATGGTTATGTAAAAAAAAAAGTTATTGAGACTAAGATGTAGAAGAATTATTAATATTAATATAAAATATATACACATATAATAATTATACATATGTATAATATAATGATAATAATTATATAATCAACACAGATACATTAATTATAACATATTTTGACACATAAGTAAAAATAATGCAGTCAAAATCTAGATACTTCTGCACGATTTGGTATGGATCTATCTGCCGTCAGATACTCTACAGTAGCAGTTAGATACAAAAGGATCCATTGTTATCTCTGCTGCTACCGAAGAGGTCTGGTGACAGATCAAAACGTGTAGATTGTCAGATATTTGACTGATTGATAATCAGAAGTAAATATAAATTAAATATTTACGGTATTATAAAAATTTATATATGTGCTAATACAGAAATAAAGTATCAATAATTATTTTAACTTCTTTTTCTAATAAAATATTGATATAAAATGTCGTAATACATAAATTGTGACACATAAAGTCGGATGGAATTATAACGAACACATAATATGGATTTATAACAGACCGGAGGAGATAATTTAGGTTATCTGAAGGCTATATAAAGGTCAGTGGTATATTTGCAAGTACAAAATAAATTACAACAACATTTCTGCTTTAAAACTTGAACTT
>QVNW01001168.1:0-21138 GCA_014825475.1 Pseudomyrmex flavicornis
GTATATATACATATATATATATATACATATATATACATGTATACGCGCATGGATCAGATCCACCGTCCCCGTCTCTAGCATTTGCTGTCCAGCGAATGGAATCACGAGAGCACGTGCAGGATCGTGGGATTAAAGATTAAAGGATTTAAGGGGGGAAGCGGAAGAGCTGCAGAAAAAAAAGTAGCGTTAATGATATTGAGAAGTGGAGGCTTATTATCGTTTTGGCTTCATTTTAGGCTTTTAGCCTAACCGTCGTTCTCTGAACCCCTTCTCAGACCCTCGAAGTAGTCTATAAAATAATATTAAGGATCACTTTATATAAAATCTAATCATCGAAGGACTGAGCATATTAGTTGCTTATAAAATTGCGCGCGCGTGTGTGAAAAAAAAAAAATATAATTCCGAAAAATAATCTCCAAATCATCAGATCCACGCAGATCGTTAAGATTACAATAATAGAAGAAAGAATATGAAATTCTCTCCCCGAGACGAGAGAAAAAGAACTCAAAGTAAGCGGCGGCAGAACTGGGACAATTTAAACGACAGCCGCAACCTTCTTGCAAGGGGGTGGAACAGCCCCACGAGAACACATCCTGACAGGAGTAAAACCGCGCTACGTCGGGACATAATTGGCCGTGGAATTAGCAAAGGGGCTCCGCTGTTTCCCGTCTTGCGTGCAGCGAACCAGCCGAAAGGACCGGACGTCTCTCCCTTTCACGACTTTCACGACGCCAGTAACCGACCGACGAGCACGAAAATTTCGAAAACGACGAGAATGGAAATGGACACGCAGCCACCCCGGACCACTAACTGGTTTACCGAATTACGCCGAGGACGAGATTGGATTTGACTCCGCTGTGGTAGCTAGTTCGTAGCTCGTGTCGGCTACACGGCCGAAGGAAGAGGAAAACGCGGGATAGAAACGGGAGGGGAGTGAGAGATAGATAGAGAAAGAGAGAGGAATGAATGTACTTTGGTCTTGGAAGCCGGAGCAATTTGCCAAAATGCACGTCGCCTCTCGTCTCCGTTCTAATCGACCTCGAGAAAACGAAGAGTCGATAAGGTCGTGCCTCGTGTCGCGTGAAGAGGCAATCCCGCGGAATTAAAGTGTCAGGACGAGCGCGGTGCGTTGACATGGGGTGCAAACGCTTGCCCGAAACCTGGATTAAGCCGTAACTACTCTCTTCTTCGGATAAACGTGCGTGCGATATAAAATATTAAGAAAAAAAAAAAAACATTGTAGAACATATTCGAACACGTACAAATTTAAATAAAATTATTTGACGTCCGGAAAGGAATCGACAAAGATAACGCACACTTTCGATTACTTTCAACGATGATATATCTTTCGCATTCGTTCTAAACGCGAAGTTATCACCGATCCTAACAGCATCATTTTCCCTTCCTGCCTCTGTCGTTCGCACAAAAAGAAACGATCATGACTAATGACCGGCTAGGTGTGAAGAGAATATCTCGCGGGAATCACACGGCTGGCGAGAAATCATCCCCCTATCATCCGTGAAACTCCGATCGAAGAGAAATACTCTCTTTCGCGGCAAATATCCCTAAATTGCGTGTAAATATCTTCTGTATCGGATCTTCAGGTGAATCCTCAGACAAGGGTGGATATCCGCATCCAAGAGAGTTGTGTTCGAAATGACGAGGGATCGTAGAGAGAGAGATTTCGAACATATCGTATAATATCTTTTCATATCCCGCGCGCAAATATTGGAATTTGCGAAATTCTCCGAGCTCGTTCGCTGGAAGTTTAAAGGTATACGATCGCGCATACACGCCCGTGTCTGCCCGTTAAAACGATTTGTGAAAATACACGTCCGTGCTTATTGGAAAACAGGGATGCGATGATTCTCCGCGCAAATTCTCCATGATTTCTATAAATCCTGTAATAAAATAAAATCTCGTCGTGTGTAAAAATTTTCTGAACGCACACGTAGCAACTACAGATGGAAGAAAAATCTCACGCGTATTCCGGAAATTCGTGACGACTGCGCTGTAACTTCAACGAAGCTCGACGCGACAAACGAGCGTATGTCCCGTATATTTCTCTCACGTCGCTTTTAATGGCGACGCGACAAAAGATACATTTCGCCGAACGGGCGGAGAATCTCGGCAGAAAAAAAAAAAATCACATCTCGCGGCGCTGTTCGACGATAATTATTGCCCAGACACGGTCGGGCTTAATGAAATAACTTGGTAACCCTCACCATCCTCGGCGTATGGCGCTGTGGCCGGCCGAGTCTGTCATTGCCGTCTGTTTGACCAAACACAGGAAATCAAGCCGGCGCGGTCCAGCGAAGCGCGATTCGCGATACCGAGCGCAACGCGAGGGAGTCGAGTCGGGGCGCTTCGGCGTCACGTCGGGGATAGACGGATCGCTAATGAAGCCCATCCCCGTTTGTCCCGCGCTCGCCCGCCCGGTCCTCCAACGGTTTTCTCCACGATACAGGATATTTATGTAGGCTGCTCTTCCGTGAAATCCGAACGCCACAAAGAAGCGTTCTTGACGATGATATTACGGCCGATAATATCTGATGTCTGGCGTTCGAGCATTGTGTTAAAAATGTAGGAAAATCTCATTGGTAAAAAAAACAAATGTTTTCTTCGATTTGTACTGCTGTTTATCAATATTGTTTTCGAACGATTACTATTAATCAATTATTACTTTTTTTATTTACATGTAAAAATGATATTCTTGTGTTAATGCACACAAGTGTGTTTTAAAATTACTTTGAGATTGCATCAATTCAAAGAATCAGATCGTGTCAAACGGTCAGGTCTCAAACGCCGCGGCGTTTCTACGATTCATACGTGTCAGGATAACACGCGAGGATCTCTTCGCAACCCTTCCTCCGCAGGTGTCTGCGGAAGACCGTTCGTCGTTCCTCTTTGGCCGCGGATTCCCGACGACCGTTACCCTCCTTGTGGCATCCCTCTTGATGCACCCTCCGGAGGTTGCACAGCAATCATTTGCATATCTGCCGGCCGTGGCGCGGTGCGTTCCGCAAAGGGCAGCCAAATTCTATTATCGAACTACGGCACGCGAGGGAAAGGGAGACGAATCGCTAAGTGGACGAATTTGGAAAAATAAGGAGGGAATTCGAGCGATGAAAACGGCACGCGGATTGCGAGCGTACGTACGGGAACGTCAAAGCGGCAATTGCCGTCGCTAATGTCATTAGACGCTGCAGAATGCAGTATATGTGCGAACGCGCACGGAGATCTATTTTAATTGGATACTCATCGTGACGAGATGTTTACCGAGCACAACTAATATGTATATACGCGCCATGTCAATGATTGACATCGTCATCGAGCAATTACGCTTCGTCTTCTCCGACTTTCTGTGTCGCAGCGCGCGACACGATGTATCTCGCCTTTGCGACGACTTATGAAAATTTAATTGGGAGAGCGAATGAAAGATGTCTACTTGAGAGAAAAGTTGCAAGAAAGTAGGAATCAGATGTATATTTTTTAAGACGTGCGTAAATTATGCGGAAAGAGCAGATTGAATGAATCAACGTCGAATAAAGGCGATACTCGCGTTTCAAAGGGCACGTAATTGCATTCAGATAATAGCCGGACTTTCTAAGTAGCAAGTTGCCCGTTGTCTAACGTAATTAAAAACTTTCGATCCCGCGCGTTTCATTGCGACCAAAAGCGCGACGATCGGAAGCCGCACTTCCCGTAATTCTTAAGACAACTAATTGTAAGTCAGGACCCTCGGTATCGTCGTTAATATAGCGGCCTGTCAATTACCACGTTCATAATTCAATAAGACAGAAAGCAATATGCCTCCTCCTCGCTCTATCCTTCGCAATTATTAGACGTTAAACATCAAGACCAATTAATGTGATGACGCGCGGTCATTTTTAATCACGGGGAAAGCTCTTCGCCCGATGACTCGCTTCTTCGCCACCCGGGATCGCAGTTGTGTAATGAGAGAATACACACTTTCGCGCAGACGTGACAAAAGGGCGCGCGGTGTAACATCAGCAACGTCAGCAGCAATCCTAGTTCATTCCTCAAATGAGAAGGCCCGTCTTTCCCGGCACGTTTGCACGCGTAGCAAGAAAAGTCGATGTATACACAGAAAGAAAGAATACGGGCAATACCGTATCTCTTCTTCGTGCCAGAACGTTGGTGAAACGTGTCAGACACTGACACAAATATGTAGACATTTATCTCGACGAGAGCGTGGTAAGACCTCGCGCGCAAAGTGTTACATCGGTATTTCGTGACGTTAAAAGTAGGCGCAGGGCGCAAAAGTTTCTCGGCGTCGAGAAACATCGATATTTTTGTCTTAACCAAAATGAGATCGCAAGCATTTTGATGTACCATCTTCAGCTCTTCGAAGGAGGAGAACAAAGTCCCGCGAAAAGGACGCGCGCTTGCGAGAGAGGGGAGATTCGAAGAAAAGGCTCGGGTGCTGAATGTAATGTAAATGGGAGGGTGACGCGCGTGGGCGCAAGGGTCTTGTAAGACGCGCTTTCTTTTTCGCCCTCATCTCTCGTTTCCGTCTTTTCTTTTTTTCTTTCTTTCTTTCTTTCTTGTATTTTGCGAATTCGTCCAAATCCTGTGCGTGAATGAAAGTCTTGAAGAAATAAAAAAAAAAAAAGAAAAACTGAATTCACTTCGAGAAAACTGCTGTGCCTTTCGACAAAATGTTGATCCCTTTCTTTCCTTATGTTTTTTTTTTTCATTTCCTGCCTGCCTTTATTTCCCGTTTGTGCCCTGGACAGTTATTGTGTACTTCTTTTTGAACGTCCGTTGAAGTTTCGCGCGCGCTTCGTCATTATTCTTCGCATGACAGCATAATATTCCGGATTATTTATTAAACTTCTGCACTCACGCAATTTCTTTTTACGAAACAAAAAAGACATGGATTTTTCCACGCGAAGTATAAACCGCACGATGATATTCCACATCGCGAAGAAAGAACACTTTTTTTTTATGAAACTCTCTTTTATATAACAAATATATCTCACGCAATAAAAATTAACAATTAAAATTTATAAAATTTATTTCAAAATTAATACTCGCAATCTATCAACTTTAATAACTTTTTTCTCCTTGAGCTGTATCGACTCTTTTCACCGAGTAAGCCGGGTAATCATTAATTTTTAATTAAGTATTATACCGAAAACGCGCAGGAAGAAAAACCTGTAAAAGCCTCACGTAAATTATGTAAATATCGATACATCATTTTCTCTTATACGCCCAAACTGTGTTCATTTCTTCTTCGGTATCTAGAATATCTAGATGAAACGGAACGAGCACGTTATTGTCGGAAACTTGAGAATTCGTTTTTTTGTTCTCGTTTGCACCGTTGTGCGATTGTATTATACGACGTCCGCGTGTTAATAGAATCTTCGTGTTCCGAGCAATATCGCGTCGACCGCGATGAAAAAATGCCGTTCAATTCTTTCTCGCGATCTCCTTCAGCTCTCTCTATCTCTCTTTGTGTCGATTCATCTTCCGAAGCGTCTCTCGCGGGAGAAAAAAAAAGGTCGCCATCGTCGTAAGAAAAACTTCTTGGTCATTATTATGCTTCGATCAAACGATTCGAGCACTTGAACGTGCGAACGGGCACCTTGAAAGACTTCCAAGCGTGAAGTGGACCTTTGCACGACATGGTGTACAAAGTGCGCTCGTCCACGAAACTCCTTTTCTTCGAGTTATTCTTTCCCCCTTTCTGCGCGCGCCAGTGCTTTCATCTCTCCCTCTTTTATAAGCGCGAGAATTGGATTAGGTGCTCGAGAGAAGTTAGTTATATAAGTTTCCATCGAGACGCGCGGAAACTACTATGTTGTAGAAGAAGAAAACCTCGCGAGTCCCCCGCCCATTTGTGGAACAAATAGCGTGCATTTCCGTTTATGCGCTAATGCTTCCCGCTGAACGAGAAGAGAAATGATCTTCTTCTTCTTCTTCAGTTATGCTCTCCAAGTTTGAAAATGCGATCTCTCGGATTGTTTCACGCTAATTGAACGTAGCACTTAGGAAACTTGTTAGAGAGAAAAAAAGAGAGAAAGAGGAGAAGAAAGTGAATGCCGGTCGATTGCATCTTACATCAAACACTTTCGTCAAGCAAGAAACATGGAAAGACGGGGAGGCACATAATCTCCCGTTTTCAATCTGAGAATTAGCCAGAATGATTCTTTGTACAGCGCGTAATTAGAAGGATTAAAAGGTTTTATCTCATCGGCGTGTCGTTATCAAGAACGGACGACTGTCGAGAGAGAAATTTCGAGATTATCGATCCCGAGTTTTTGGACGCGACTCTTTTGTCGACGACGAATAATTAACCGCGCGCTAGTATCAGGACTGCGCGCCTGAACGAGATTGATGCCTCGTCGAAAGGCTTCGTTCAAATCGTTTCCATGGGAATAAAACGGGGGAATAAGGGCGAATGAAATCGACTGTCGGGAAAGTGAGAGAGAGAGATTTCGAAAACTTAAAATACTTTCTTGGGAATCGATACGTACCTCATGTTCGATATACCGGAAGTTGTCGCGAGATTGGATCACGCGTCAAATATTCACGATAGGATACACAGTAACGGTTTATTATTTTTTTACGACCACCGACATCGGTCCGATATTCAAAATAAGTCACACTGCAAAAATTTGCATGAAGGTGAAATAATACTTTTATCTCTCACGTGCTCACGTCGCAAAAGAACCAATACTTTTTGCGTTCAAATCGAAACAGTATTATTAAATAATAAATACTTCTGTACTATAAATGTGCTTTGTCTCTTTGATATACAAAGAATTGTATAAGAAGCGAAATATAACTCTCTTTCTCTGGATTGACTTGTACCGCACGTCATCATCATAGCACGAATGAAGATACGAAAGTAGTTTGTCAGCGTGTCGACATTGCCGAGCGATTGGTCTCAAAACCCTTTCGCCGTGGTCTTTCGTAATAGTATATTCGCGCAGTTTCACCAGTGGAATAAATCGACCCCTGCGGACTCACTTGTTTGAAAGCCCTTTGATATCCAACGCGGACGTCTCTTTGTTCTCTGATACACGAAATTTGTCAGTGACTTAACCAAGTGCAAGTCGCAATTGCCTTGAATTAAGCGTCACATTTTTTACTTGATATTCTGAATAAAATTGTTAAACTGTAATATAATCTAAATTGTTATTAAATAAAAAACCCCATTTATCTTTGTCTCTCTCTCTCTCTCTCTCTATCTGCTACAAATATATATTTTTAATATATTTTTCTATTGTTAATTTAAATTTATTTTCTTTGCGCAGGAAATAACATTTAATACATGCATATCGTGCCATTTATAAAAGGATTGTAAACTGTTGTTCACCCTCGTGCGAGATTCGCATCATTGCTAAGGGATGAGTCATACTCTTTCTGTCTGTTTTTAACCCGTAGTGGCGTCGGAGGCATCCGGGGCGTCGCGAGGGGTTGGAGTTTAATCTAACAACCCCTGGCTCACTTTGCATGGCCAGGGACGGTAGTGGGCTCCACGCGAGACGGAAGAAAGAGTAGGGAAGGAAGAGAGAGAGAGAGAGAGAGAGAGAGAAAGAGAGAAAGAGAGAGAGCGCTACCCGCAAGGGGTGCGTTTCCCCGACTGCCCCCAGGGTAACACTACAGCGATAACCTCGGACGAACTTCTGGTATGAATAACGTTTGCCATGAATTATCATTACACGGCACGAGCCTACGCACCTTACGTCAATCGCGCAAAGGGTGAAGGTCAAGCGAGATTACGAATCTGCGATAAGCCAACAAACGCAAAGGAATTACCTCATAAAGACTACAAAGTGAAAAGGGTAGATAAAAGGGAAAACGTGTCGTAATCATTTTATACAACACTGAATGAGAAATATTTTATGAAATCGAATTCTCTATATATACATATCGATCAAATAAATACACATATATCGACGCAATGAAAAAGAAAAAGATATTCTCTCCTTTTACACTCTGACGATATCGTTTAAACGTGACGACGATATCGGCTTTCCGTATAACGACGCTCTGAGGCAACGACGCGTGACATATCGCGGTTGTTGACGATGCTCGTGCAACATTGATGCACTTTCGGCAATTCACGAGAACGCGTCTCGAATATAACCCGAGGGGTTGTCCCCGAAATGGCGAAGTAAGGTATCCGTCGGAGCATGTCAGCCCCCGCAACGTTCTGAGGTTTTCGACGTCTCGTCGGGTTTTCTCTCATCTGAATTTCGATCACGCGGCAGGGTCCGAGCGCGCGTGACGTCATATATCCGGAATACATCTCGCAGAAATCAACGGGTGTGTGCGCGTCTCTACTACCACCTATCTACACGCACACCTGCGCGCGTGCGCGCACATGTGACCGTACAGGAGATCGAGCGAAGGGTCGTCCGTCGAGATATTTGACGGTCTGCATTGATTTCGTATCGTGTTCTTCTGCAGAATTTTAAAACTTGAACGGCCTCTTTTTCCTCGTACGTGTGTACGCGTCTCACACGCGCGCGTCACGCGGTGGCGTCGAATGTCAAGGGGAGAAGCACAGAAGATCGGTAAAACGAACCATGCGCGCGGTAGAGAAAGAGCCTCCGCCTGGGTTCTGCGACTCTCTTTTCGAGCTGTCCTTCGTTGATAAAGACAATGCACACGCGAAATGCAAAGACGCATCGTCAAGTTTAAGAACGCACGGGAAAAAAGAAAATGAATTTTAAAAGACCAAAAATCGTCTCTATGGAAAATTAATCTTGCTCGTGTATATATACGTTATTACAACTTTTCTTTGCAATTATTGCGAGCATCAAAAGATTCTTGAATATGTCTTGAATGTGGTATAAAATACCATAGCCACTCAGGGCTTTCCTTTTCACATGCGCGCAAGAAACACAAGCTAAGTGGTGGTACACAAAAGCGCGGAACCATCAAAGGAGCGCGTTTCGTTCGCAAAGCGTGAATTCCCGTCGTGAGTTTCGCGCACAAAAGTGGCACGATAAATTCTACCTTTGCGAGAGAGAGATTTTCCTTCTGTCTCTTGAACGATTTCAAACGTTGAACTGCGACATTTTCCTCCTTGAACGCAACTCGCGACGCTCGACGAGAGAGATCATTTGCGGCTGCTGACCCGCGCGCGGTCGGAGATGAGAGAATAATTTCGCAGCGATCCACCCTCGTCGCGGAAGCTTTAAAAGGCTTTTACGACGCGGTTCTTACCCCACTCCGTCCTTCGCGAAGGACGGAGAGACGGAAGCTAATTAACGGGGAATGCGAGCTGCAGCTGCAGGAAACGCGTGCCTCTCGCGATCCGGAGCGGATTGTGAAGGGGAGGAAAGGGGAGAATTTCGCCCTTCCGGATGCCGCAATCGGAACCGCGAGAGAGAACATCTCTTCGCCGAGGCGTACCTCGATGCGGAAACGCGATTCGAGGCGCAAACGCTCGGATTACGAAGAGTCAACTCGCGTGTTAAAAGCATCCGAGTGACGTAAACATCGCTTTTGTCAGCGAGACGTCGGTAAACGTCTCGCTGCGAGGCGATAAGAGATCTCGATAAGTTATGCACCGGGCCTTTCTCTGTCGATGGGCTGGAATTATTTCCCGGGAAACAGGAGTGTCGCGCATACCGTGTTTCCGCGCGAACATATACATTCCGTGTAACATATACGGCCACACGCGGCATAGCATCGCTAACGACGCATTGAGCAAAACGAGGGGAGGGGAAGGAGGATTACGCCGAAAGCAAGACGACGAAACATGGCCGGCATGTGTCGCCGTGCACGCGGTAATTGCTCCGTACGTGTACACATGGCGTAATTAGTTCATAATTGAAACCCTCGTGCGAAACGAGGGTTAGAGTTTGTGCATAAATTGCCACGAAGGTCGCAATTTTCGTCCAATAACTATCCAGAGTTATTGCTACGCTATTAGCGCATGCGACGCGTCGTTAACAATGCGCTAACACGCTTGAAACCGCAGAAAATCGCAATAGGATATTTTTCTTTTGAAAGAATTGTTTTGTTTCTCGGCAGTAAAACTGTCGATCGACAATGTATTGGTTGTAAGTGCAAATTTTTTCTCACTAATCTATTTTGAGATATATTGTTACATTTTGAAATAAATTTTGTTTTGTATTTACGTGTGTAAGAGAGAACGGCGTCGGAGCATGTCAATCCGTCGAGACATAGCGACGCGTCGATACAGTTTCTCCGGCAGTCACTTGATCCGACGCAGTGTTTCCTCCAACTTATCTTACAGAGTGCCGCCGCATTGCCGGGGAAAAAGCTTTCCAGAAGCCGGAGAGCAATATTCAAAACAGCGAGAGAGAGAGAGAGAGAGAGAGAGAGGCGCAACAACCCCGCCGACATTTTCCATCCGAACGGTTTTACCCGCTAGGATATCCCATCCGTGCTGATTCCTGTCATGTTTACGTCAAAAAAAGAAGAGACTTGTCAAACCGCGGCTTCGAGCGGGAGGGAGAAGGGCAGGGAAAAACTCCGCATCTCTGGACGCATTCGATTTCCATGTAAAAATTGCGAAAGAAGCGGAAGGACGAAAATAACGTGCCACGCGACGATGTTTCGGTTAACGACTTTCCCTTCATTTCACATCGGAGAGTCGCCGCGTCAGTACGCATCGTCGTTCGTTTCGTTATAACGAAGCTCTGAACTTGCGCAATGCGCTCCGTCGCGAAAGTTTGCGTTAAACACAATTTCTCCCGTATAAAAACGTCGTGTACACACATTCAAAGTCTTGAATTGTCGCGCTCGACTGGTCGCTACGTACGTAAATATAATACGTGCGGCGCGAGTAACGCAAATACATATTCGCGCAACTAAAATTGCGAAAACGCAAGAACGAATGGAAATCATCGCGAACGTCTGAATGGGAAACGTAACGCGAGTTGAAAATCGATTTCCTCGAAGAGGAAGTTGTAGGTAGGCGTCGAGGCGGAAGGGCGGGAACGACCGCTCGTACATCGTGACCATCGCGAGAGAGTATAAATGGTCGTCGACGAAAAGAGGCTTTCGCACAAATCGTTAAGGCATTTTATGGAGCCGACGCTTTCACGAGACGGAGTTAAAAAAAAAATAAAAAAAAAAGTGTTTAGCTCCGAAGCTCCGTGTAATAACGGTATTACACTCTGCGTGTCGCGAAGAACGGAAGCGTATAAAATGCGGGAGCGTGCGTGGCTTGAAGAATTTCATTACTCCCGGCTTGATGGAAAAAGTTTCCGACGTACGCGCGTGTATAACGCTGATAAATAGTATTCAAATAAAAAAGCAAAAAGTGCGTATTTCGGCCCGACATTCTGAAGAACGAGAAAAAACCTATACGTACGTGTTTAACTGCAAATCTATTGCAGTTGTAAAATGAATTACGAAAGTTTCGTAGATTTTACTTTAACAGTTCCAAGTGTGTCGAGAAGACGAAGACGAACGATATATCGCGAGGCGTGCAGTTTACAATTGAACCGCGACCGACACGGAGTTTCGATTAACAAGAAGAGCGGCTGCTCTTAATCAGCAATTTATAAGCGTCTTGGCTCGCTTCTCTCTGTCTCTCTCTCTCTCTCGACGTCTTTTTACCCTCTCGACGGATAATCAGCGAGTTCCCTTGAGCAAATTTGCCCTGCCGAGCCGGGCAGAGGGGCAAACACTTCGGTGGAAGCCTCGCTAAATCCTCAGAATACACTCGGAGTAGATGAGGCCAACCGTGAGAAGGAGAAGAGGAGTGTGGGCGGGGAACGATTTCACGACCGACGACGATGACGACGTCGCTCGCAAGCAATTGACCGCCACGTCGCGCGTGCGAGAGATCCATGGGGTTTTCCCGGGGACACCTTAAATCTATTGTCTCGATTCCGCGTCGAACGCGGTGCGCCACCACCGCTCATGGCAATCTCTCCCTCACGTGCCATTGATCTAGCCGCGGCCATCTCGTCGGGCGTCGTCGTTCCGTCGGCTTTACGATCGTTTAAGGCAGGATCTCTGAATCCCCCGGCTTCAATTATGGACACTAGCCAATTGGAAAACAGCTCTTGGGACATACCAGTCACTTCGCGTATGCATGACCGGAGTCGAATCGGGAAGGGAACGACGCGAAACGGGAAAGAGATAGCGCGCGCGCTCGCGCGAGCAAGAGAGCATATGCGCGTTCACCGGGGTTTGGTGTGTTTATGATGCTGCTTAATTAGAATGGGACTGTGAACGGGAGTTGCGGAGAAGGAAAGAGGGTTGAGGAGGCGCACGTCACTTTCGTTTTGCGTTACGTGCTGCTCCCTAATCTCCATTACGAGCACGCGTGTACTGCACGATGTCCCATTGGAAGAATCCGCCATTGCGATACATCATGTTCTAACGGGGGTGCAAACCAACTGCGTTCGTAATGCGAACATTACGTAGTCACGTGTTTTTACATTTTATTCGGTTACTTCTTGTGAGTTTACGTCGTCGGACTCGTTCAAGGGGAAATGGATAGTGTCTTTTTTTCACCTTTAATCGGCCACTCTTGACTCTTGATACCGGAATAGAAGAAAGGGCGGGACGAGGAAAAAAAAAAAAAAAAGAAAGATTTACGAATGAAACGTGAGGTGGAAGGAAAATGTAGGGGCGCTCTGCCGATTTTCCTTTTCCAGGAGGAACAAATACCTGGGCGTTATTCAAGGTTTCGCCTCATTGCGATGCCCGGGCAACGGTATGATAATCAGGTGAGGGGAGAGAGAGCGCGACATTAGCAAGATTGATAACGAAGGATACGTCAGGCTACGCGTGATGGATGCCACACGCGGAAAACAAAAAGAACACTACGATACCGATTCGCGACATTATTTCGCTATTATAAGCGAAATTATTTTAATTTCGAATTATATTAAAATTGAATAGCGCGAAAAATGAAAATACACGGAAGTATAATTAGCAGAGCAAGCTAATTAATTTCAAGTACAACACGTGCGTTAAAGGGGAAATTCCGGTTTATTGTGCGAATTGGCGATAAAAGCTTCATTCCGTAACGAGAGGGTTGTTAAATTATCTCTTGACGCATTTAAATGCATCGTAACTCGCGCGGACACTGGCCTGGATGACAAATTTCTATTGAAAAACGAGCAAATCCTAATTGCAATGTGAATCTTTTTTCTTTGTTATCTCATTGATTATTAATGCGCTTCTTCGTCAGCAGTTATCATACACGCGTATCGATCGAAATCGCAGCGAATCGAAAGCGAGTTCACCGAAAAAAAGTTTCGAAAATAAAAGATCTGTTGAATTATCGGAAACAGTGACACGCAAAACAAAAAAAACCACTTTTACAGTGGCATCAGATAAAAATATAACATTCACTCGAGTTCGCCTAATGATGAAAAAAAGGGGTCGAGTGACGACGAATGTACGTTGAGGGGGGGAGGGGGAATCGATAATGTACATTCCACGAGGATAAACAAAAAGGCGAGACAGACGGAGCATTAATCGCAGGCGCAATCGATGCCGGTGATCGCTTTAATCTTCGTCAGTCGTCGACGTTGGATAAGCGCGCGTACAAATGCGTGTGTGTGCGCGCGCGCGCGTATGAAATGTTCATTGGACCTGAATCTGAATCCGACACATATAATCACAAACGAGGGTCGTGATCGCGCATTGGATGATACGTATTGACAGATGTCGCGCTCACGTACATGCCTGTCTGAGTTTCTCTTTGAGCATAGAAAAGATAAAAGAAAATAGAAAGACGACACCCTTACACAGTATCGGCATGTGCGTGTAAACGTACGATATGATTCAAAGACTGATGTATTGAATGACGGTGCGGAAGCTTTGAGCTAACTCCAAGCGTGTACGACACTAACTTGCGTATTGTCGTGTTTATAATTTAATTAGATAATCAAAATGCGCTCGTGCCCGCGTCATGTGACTGTGAGAGCAGTAGTATACGCGTACACTGACGCAGTCGTCATTGAGCGATCGTTTACGGAATCTCGCGCTACCCTCCGAGCGCTGTTGACGATATGTGGTTTGCGCGAGTCGAGGGTGCTATCAGATTGTAGGATCTTATTGGGAAAAATGCCATGACAGGTGCACGCACTGCCCAAAAAGCAAAAAAAGACTTCACAAGTGGCTTTCTTCAGAAACAGCTGTTGCGATTGTTGCGATTTCGACATGCTGTTTGCTAAATGTCTCGGGGATACGTTTAAAATGATAAAATCAAATATATTGTGAGAAATAATATTTACACTATATAATAAACAAATTATAGTAAATTATTTAGTAAATATCGTAATTTAACAAATTTGATAAAAACTGTTGCAATATTTACGAGAAATATATTTTACTTTAGCGAAAGAGTTAAAGACGTTATCATTTAAAAGACATTAACATTTAAAATCGCTAAACCATATGTTTGAAGAGTCAGTAAACTCTCTGATAAATTTTTCGTTTGAGATTTTTAATTGCAACAAGTTTTAAACATATTTTCTTTCCAGAAATCTATGTTCTAGCGATTTTTGTACAGAAATAACATTTATTCGAATTAAGTAAACCGAATATATATTGCATCTTGCAAAAGTTTTCGCTCGTCTAATCTTCATAATTATCCCAGAAACTCCGATATCGCAAAAATATTAAATATTAAAAAATATTAAAAATATATTAATTAAAAAATATTAAAAATATATTAATTAAAAAATATTAAAAATATTAAATGTACGTATAAATACATTTTAAATATAATATTATTTCAAATGCCTATTGTAATAACAAAAAGAGTAACACTCAGATGTGTTTCGCAACTTCTTGTATTATCGTTTTCGTATAGAGAATATTGCGTAACATCCTTAACTTCTTTACTTCTTTCTAAAGAACGACCAGGTGGAAGAACGCGTGCCACAATTTCTCAAGCGTAATGGGAAAAACGCGCGACACAAGCGTCGGCGTCGGGCAAAAGCGCGTGTTGCTTTTTCACGTGCATCAAGCATTCTCAACGCGAACGTTGCCAAGAGGCCGCCTTGAGCGACGAAAGCGTATGGGGGAGGGGGAGGAGGACGGTGAAAAAGTTTTTCTAGAGTTTCTGATCCGTGAAAAACAGCGATTAAGCGATTTATAAGTGCAACTTTCGCTTACCACCCCTCGCACGAAGATCGCCCGCATCTGCCACGCAAGACCTCACCTCTTTCCGAACCCCGCGCTTCATCCCTGTCGCCCTACTCCCTCGTCGTCTTTGCGATAATTCCCTTGACGCGGGGCTTTTGAGGTTCACACGATGCCTCGGTCGCTTTCACGATTTAATGTGATCCGCAAAGCAAAGGCGAAACGGATGCAAAGAAGCCGTGTCGCCCCCGGGAACGATGTTATGTGCTTTTCGGATGCAGCAACGCGCGGTTGCAACGACACGATATTAAATGACAGCCACTGAACTCTGGACGCGTTATCGATCCGCGTCATGTCAAAGTTGCCCGAACGCCTATACTCGTGATATATTACAAGTGTCGTAAGAGAAACAGATGGTTTCGTCTCTCGTTGCCCGAGATACATAAAAGATAAAACTACCACGGCGGGCTTTATTTGATTCGCGAGATGTCCGTCGGAAGGTTCTTCGGATTGGCAATAACGAATATTTCATAACGGAATTCGCCCGAAACTTTTTTTTAAGAATTTGAATCAACTATGAAAACTCAAAAAAGTTTTTCTATAATAAAAAAAATTATAGTTTTCGACGGTAAAAGCAAAATGAAGAATTATAATACAAATGGGCATACATAATAAAAGGTGTTACATATCATCTCGTAAAATACATGATATTAAAAATAGCACAAGGGAGAACGCGCGAGTTGATGCGCGGCGAATAAAACGCGCGACATTGATAATTAATCTTGCCAGACTAAAAATAACGACGTTCCGTTTCGACGCGCGTAATACAC
The DNA here is from genome assembly GCA_014825475.1 of Pseudomyrmex flavicornis. Classification (NCBI taxonomy): domain Eukaryota; kingdom Metazoa; phylum Arthropoda; class Insecta; order Hymenoptera; family Formicidae; genus Pseudomyrmex; species Pseudomyrmex flavicornis. The sequence goes on from QVNW01001168.1 coordinate 15,900, forward strand.
GCAACGTTCACGTATCTCCCGAATAAATCGGAACATTGGAGTCGAGTATAAAAAAAAAAAAAAAAGAGAAGAGAAACGCGCGCGACTCGCGCACGAACGAAGCGATTTCGAATGATCGATTCCGCGGCTCGACGACGCGAGGAAGAACCGAATTACACGGTACGTTAAGGATGTGTCCTGCGAGCACATCCATCTGGATCTGCGCCCGGTATAAGGCTGCGCGATCGCGCGCGCGGAGAGAGAAATCCTCTTTCCCTTCGTTTGTGCAACTGCACCGAGGGAACGCAATGACTCACGCGCGCTTTTATTGCGCGCCGCTTTACTCCTCGCCGTCTACCACCAAAATCAATAGAGGTGACATCACACGCGTGGTTGTTATCGCGGCGACTGGAATAGCACGGCGGCCAGCTGATTCAACCGCGCGACGCTCGCAATTAAGCAAGTCTCTGCGTGGGTGTTACGTTTTCTGTCAGCAGTCAATATTCTCCTTTTGCAAATGAAGCAGAAAACCGGTAGTTTGCAACTATTAATAGCTGCGATACAAACCGAGTTTGCATACGTATGCACACAGATCGTCTCGAAAGCTTTCGTGCGCGCTTTCCGTCGATTAAATTAAAATGTATTACATCACGGACCTTTTGCGAAACTCGGTTGATTTCTCTATTTTGTTTTTCTTTTTTGTAAACAAAAAGTCATTTAATTATCGTGTATAAAATAAACACACGTTGGCGTTGAAAGGACATCGTGAAAGCACTTTGAGAATATTCAGAGCGGAAATTATTCGCGATCACGGTGAAGGAACGAGTCTTTGCATTACGATGAGTTCGATTAATGAACACATTCGATCGTTTTATCATCCGATCCCGTTTTATGTTCAGAAACTAAAAAAAAAAAAAAAAAAAAAACTTTGGAGTCGCGCCAACTCGAACCGCTCGCGTCATATACCAAGACTTGACGAATCTTCCGAGTTTCTCGAGCGACTTTCCGCACTGCGGGGATTGTGTCCGGAGGAGGGAAGAAGGGATCGCAGGAGTAAAACGGGGAAGTTAAGGATGACGTTGATAACCGGAACGTCAGACAACGGCACAAAGAAGAGGAATTCCTTACCCGTGCCACCGCTTCGATGTTTGCGTTTCTGATTGGCTAACACGGTTCACCCACATCGCGTTTCAATCTTCTCTCTCTCTTTTTGCCCATAGCAATCTCACTCTACTCATCTTTCCTCCTCGTTCCTCATTTACCGACCTAATGACTCAATTATTTCTCGCCCTTGTAAAATCCACGTTCGACGATGATCGGCACAAAGTACGGAAGTGACGATGCGCGAAAACTTCGAAAGACAAAAGTTTCTCAAAGTAAAAGTAAATATTTCTCTCCCGCAGTACGTCGCATCGAATATCGCGTCTCTTTCGTCGTGATAAAATACAGATCTGTATTCTTTCCGTGCTTATATCGAATCCTCCTCTTTGTACCACCGACGTCGGCAAAAATAACGTCGCTTTATGCCACTCGCTATGCCGAACACTGTTGAATAGAATGAGTCATTCACCGCGTCAGAGCTCACATATCGCGCTCCCTGCGTGCGAAATATATGTATATATATATACGGGAACCCCTTCAGGTTCGTTCACCGAGTACAGACAACAGCGTAATGAAACGAAAGGGAAAAGCATCGCGCGGTTTTTTCGAGAGAAGCACACCGCGGATTTTTTAACGCTCGAGCGCTCAAACGACTCGGCCGCGAACAAATTTAGAATATGGGGGGGAGAGAGGGACCAGCCGTCAGCAAGCCGCAAAGCGCGCGCACAAAAGAAGGGCACGATCGTTGAAACGACGAGCCGCGATGAGGAGAGAGTGGCATTCCCGAAGTGCAAGGGCGCTTTTTCGGCATGTTAAGGGATGATAGTAGCCGACGCGAGGTAACACACATTGAGCGCGCCCACGTGTGTGTGCGTGGAGAACGTATATTTTTTCTTACGCGTCGCTTCTGTCTCCTTCCCGAGCACCCACGCACATCGCTATAAATATGTCGCCGGTACTAGGCTAGGCGAAGGGCTGTCGCGCTATTCCCATGGCGCAAGCCTTCGCCATCGATGCGTAACATCGGGGGGGTTGTGACACGGAGGGGGGATGTATTTCAAGATCACCCGAATGTCCTTCGAACGGCAATTTCTTTGGTCAAGTGTGCAAACAATTTTCTCGGGAACGAAATTGCAGAGAAAGCTGATATTAATCGCGTCCTTCGAAAATTTATAAATGATCTGATGTAACTCTATTTGTATAATTTTTTAAGAGTTAGACAAATATAAATGTTGTACAAATATATTTGTATAATTTGTATATGAGTTACATAAATATAAATTATACAAATATATTCCTCATTAAACATTTTCCATTACCTAAACTCTATATATTCATTTTTGCTATCTGTTTTCTGTTCTACGATTTAATTAATCAGAACTGTTTTATTTTCGTTGTTATCTTTTTTGTTAGCATAAATCGATTCTCATATTCTACAAAAGAACGATAAAAAGAGAATATATGACACTTCGAGAATGTTATAGCTATTTTGCAACTTATTCGGCAGCGCAGCTGCACGATTCGATTATTTTATATTTAGCTTTTAAATCGTCGAACGATATTTTAATATCGAAATTAACGTTGCGCGCGATGCACACATTGTGACGTTTATAACGGTGTCGAAAAAAAAAAAAACATTTCAGCGTATCTTATACATATTTTCCGTTCTACTGTCGCTAACTCCAAGTTATGTCCGAGCGATTAAAATCCTGTCACTGGATACTCCGAGTTTGCGTAAAATAAAAATAAACTCTTTTTACCGATTTACAGAGAGAGACTTTCGCAATTTGCTTTTATCATCTTTATCCGGTTCTCTCCAAACGAGAAATCTACATAATGTAAAAAAATCGCGAACACGGAAATTCTACTTTCAATATTGCGTAACAATAGCACTTTGTCGCCCGAGTTTCTTTGAAGAGAAAAATCGCGCGGAGATACACACACACACACACCGCACTTTGGGAAACTCGAAAACAACTCGGCAAATCGCGTTTGTCACGGAAGTTCGCAGTTGATACTTTATTGATACGTCGCAAAAGAAATATATGTATAACGACGCTATATCGTTCCGCGGAATATAGTTTTGCTGAAAATGGAAAGAAATTCGTGTCACCGCGTACATGATCGCGTTGTCTGTGCGCGGTCGATGCGCGTAATAATCAAATTATTCACGCGAACGTCTCAATTTCTTAAGATAATAAATGCCGAGCGTTGCATAAGACAAATTGATCTGACAGACTTACGTGAAAATTTTGCAAAAAAATACAGCACAGCCGGTGGTAATCGGAGACCAAGATCGCAGTTTAAAAAAAAATGTGACACATTTCAGACACGTAGATCGCGGTCCGCGAAACACGAGTATCGACGAGTATCGTTCCGACAGAGAGGTTAGAGATTCGGTGATTTTGCGAAATGGAACATGTCGAGAGTGCTGAGCAACTCGTTCTGGAATACAGAAAGTTTTGTTCAACACAATCGGTCCACTCAGCAAGCTCTCGCGTACACACGCGCTTGGTTTCCGAGAGAGTAACTCACATATGTACACTATGTCTCCGGAGCAGAGTTTCGCGCGGTGTTTCTGAACACAGTCAGTGCATCCGCGTGATATTCTAATATTTTCCAACATTGCGCTGTCGTCCAGAAATAAATGATAACATTTTGCCACAGTTATTTGTAATTCATGACAAATGACGAATAACGTGCACGCTGCTACGTGTGTGCACGTACAGAAAATCTCTGAAACGACATGTCACATCCTGCGGCGTTGCAAATTTCCGTTATAACAATATGCATTTTATTCCGGTAAAAATAATAAAAATTCCACCGCATCGCATCGTTGCAAAATCCGTATTATTACAATATCCATTTTATTTTGGTGATGACGAAAATTAAACTGCAACATTTCCACCGGGAACGTTACGTTTCGCAATATATCGATTCACTGCTATTTGAGATTGATTCTATTTGTGTTACGTGTACCAGATATATATAGAGAGATGACAATTTTATAAAGCAATGTTCGATATCGGAGCATATTGTGAACAGAAAAAAGAGAGAAAGAAAGAGAGAGAGAGAGAGAGAGAGAGAGAAAGAGAGAGAAGGAAAGAGATCACAACATTTCTCTTTGAAGCATCTTTGCGAGCGGAATACCGGCAATTCGTCCGACGTATCACAGATATATGTACTTATATACGCCATGAACTATAAAGGAAGCAGTTTGCAGTTGTCGGCAGTGGAATCTGCAGGCTTTATAGTTGCTCGAAACGACGGGCGTTATGGCGAAAAGTTCAACTCTCTCGGATTCGTTGTCCTATATATTCGCACAAACTCATATACGCCATTGACGATGCGGAGAAAACGCGGCCAGCGACCTGACGTATTTTCCTCTCCGCGCTTGACATGGGAAGGCGATGCAATTATTCCCTTGAGAGATCCGGCTCGCGCTTCAACGTTCATTCGCGCACGCCGTTGTACACCGGTCGTTGACAATGTTTTCGAAAACTGAAAATTGCCCGGCTTTGTGTCGACACACGTTGACGAACTACGCAAATTTACGCGTAGTTCGCGATCAGTGGTAATCCGCGATTGACAGAAATGCGGGATTAAAGATAAAATATTGTTACTCAACTTGTAAGTAGTTACCACAGTGCTGTCGTGTTATTTTTAAATTGTCAGATTTATTAAGTGATTTTTTAAGATTAAAAAAAAAAAAAAACAGACGCGTTCTGAAGATCAAGTCACACAATTGTGTTTGTCAATTAAACAAACTAAGATTTCTCTTGATATTATCAAACAAGAGAAGAAAATATTCAAAACAGTTTTACTTTTATGCTTTAAAAATCTTTGTGCAGTTATTATTCATTGACAACAAAGTACGCGGCGGAAATAAATAAAAAAAAAAAAACTTTCTTTCAATGAAATGCGTCATTCGATTCCCACCCACGTGTTCACGAACGTAGCTCCCGCCGCAAGACCGCTAGTCTGATGCGCATTTCGAAACAGATTTTCTGAATCTCTCAGAAGAACCAGCAATCTTTTTCTGTTTTTTTTTTTTTTTTTTTTACGAACAACAAAGAGAGATCTCGCAAAATTTCAGATTAAAATCGTTAAAAACAACACAGAACTTACAACTCGGACTTCACGTTCATTCCCGAGAGTT
>QVNW01001169.1:0-20929 GCA_014825475.1 Pseudomyrmex flavicornis
AAAACGGGAGATTATCCGAACGTTTTAGATTATCCGTGTCCGACATGACATTAATTAAATGATCCTGTAGCTTAATGTAAATCATTTCGGACACGGACCTCTGATAAAATAATTTTTCCGAATCTAAAATTTTTGTATTTTGCCAATTATAAATATGATCAGTGTCAATTCGGTGCTGTGACGACAGAAGCACTTCCCGTACGATGGTTAATTTGATTCTTTTGTTCCGTAATTTCCCGATTATCGCGGATATTATGATGCAGAACTTAAGAGTCTTTTGTTTTGAAAAAATTAAAATTTAAACCAACTTTTTACTATTGGTATGTAGATGATATCATTCTAACTGCGCCGAGTAAGAACTTGGATTACTTTTTGGACAGTTTTAACGGATACAATGAGAGGCTGACGTTTACAATTGAAACACAGGTTGGGAACTCGTTGAGCTTTTAAATGTTAAATTGGTTATAACTAGTAACAGTAATAATAATTTGCGATTGCCATAAGCCTATCTTTTCGGGTAGGTATTTGAATTATTACTCTTTGCATCCAATTTCGCAAAAAATAGGAATAATTATCCGTATAGTGGATAGAGCCATGTTGTTATCCCATCCGGTGTTTCAAGAAAAGAATTTAAAGTTGATAGTCAGCATTCTCATTTCTAATTATGGAATTAGTATTTAAAATTATTAACATTAGAATTAAATACCAATATTATTACCAATATTATTAACATTCCAAAAAAAAACAGAGAAGTCAGATTCTCAACAAGTATCGGGCAGCGGAAGAAAAAAATTTTCGTAGTACCTTACATAAATGGCTTGTCACAAGAAATTTCCAAGTTTTTGAAGAGGAGAGACGAGTCTTTGATAGTATATAGAAGTCTGAACAAATTGAATAGATTCATGAAAACAATTAAAGATTCCGTTAAGTATGACCAAAAGAAAAATGTAATATATAAATTGCAATGTAATAATTGTGATGTTTCTTATGTGGGTCAGACCATGAGGAAGCTCAAAACGAGAATTACGGAACATAAGAATCAAATTAATCATCGTACAGGGAGTGCTTCTGTCGTCACACAGCACCGAATTGACACTGATCATATTTATAATTGGCAAAATACAAAAATTTGGGATTCGGAAAAATTATTTTATCAGAGGTCCGTGTCCGAAATGATTCACATTAAGCTACAGGATCATTCAATTAATGTCATGTCGGACACGGATAATCTAAAACGTTCGGATAATCTCCCGTTTTGAAGTTGTATAGAGCGACATAAGCATTCTTTGCGCATAATATAGTGGATATTCGGGGAGGGAGGGGGGACCGTTTTATCGGGGTAGTATATGTTGTAAAGGCAGTAACTTAGCCTGTCGATGGACGTCGCGCTGGTTATTTCGCATAGGTTTTTTTCGGTGTGTCATCCCCGAGATGATGGTCAGATACTTGTGACGACTATGCGCGACTGATGGACTGAGTTCTTTTTATTTCTATGAATTTTGTTGTAAGTTTTTTATTTCTTCGTATTTGCGTTATGCGGTAATAACGTGTTTGGAATGTTAAGTAATTTGTAATTGATTATAATAGACACTGAACAAGACTTAAATTTGGAGTCAAAACGTATGTTAAAATTTACACAAATAAAGAAGTTCATTGACCCGAAGATCTGGTTTTTTCCTCGCATTGGCCACATCCCTCTTATTATTGTATTATTTATTTATTCATTTAGTTAACTGACCGCTCTTTCGTCTAATTTAAATTTGAGTTTAATTAAAATTTTAGTCTAATTTGACTTTTGTCTAATTTCAATTATAGTCTAAAATTTCAAATACATCATAATAACATTTGATTTTTCATCACAAAACTGGATCAAAACTCTATTGGTTACCCTCCCACGCCGCATGATCACGTAGTTCCTCATGCGCAACTTTTCGCTTTATTTCTTACACCCAGAGATGCCAGATTCTGTGCTTTGGTAGCATGCGGTAGCATTGGAGGGGATGCGCACAGAACTACATAGCGTATATTTACGCTGTGTGCGCATCTCTTCAAATGCTACTGCACGCTACCAAAGCACAGAATCTGGCATCTCTGGGTATACCATGAATTTGGCTTTTCACAGAGGCCATCAAGAGCCCAGACTGAGCCAAATTACAGAAATTCGACTTTATAACAAGAGGCTGGTGGCTTTATAGCGAGAGTCTACTGTAATAATAATAATTATGTCTTATAATTTTTCTACATAAAAAACATGATAATAATTATGTCTTATAATTCTTCTACATAAAAAACATGATAATCACTGATTATCTCTCTTGAGTAAGTTGTTATATATGCACGATCTTGTTTAGCACTAAATAACTTTCTTTTGTATAAAAATGCATAATTTTAATAAAGATTATTAATGTTTTTCTAAAGCTCTAAAAAATGCTAGTATAATATATTATATGCTATTTCATACATTTTGTTATTTTTGTTAATTATCTAGAAGTAGTGTTACTTTTCCTAGTACCTTAAATAATATAGTCTCCCCTAAGTAATAAGTTTTTTTACTAACATTTATTACAATAAATAATTACTGCTCATTATAAGTAAGAATCAGTTAATTTACTTATAATTTGTCAAATTACACGAACTATGTATATGTTTTATATTTTGTCAAATTACATAAACTACACAAAGTTAGACCCGTAATGGCCCGTTTTTTGCGAGTGTGTATTGTAAGATATTTCCGTCGTTATTGTTCGATAACCGATTTTCAAAAATGTATGTATTTGGTGGTTAGAATAAATACCTTTCAATCGATCACAACAAAAATAATGTACAGGTAACAATTGTATTACAATTCAAACGCGACAAATAAGTTGTTCTTGAAACGACTTTCAACTCTGGGTTGAATACGACGACAATCACGATCTTCGACATGACTTTGGCCTTTGTTCGACACAACTATCTTCAACCGACGACGACCGCATAGAGAGACTGGTTGTTAATTAAACGACACTTTCATTATAAATCCGACAATCTTTTATTACACTATTTAACAATACACGTTAAAAAAGAAATACAAACAATGCTCCGATTTGACTGGCGTAAGCGACCGGATCGACACGACGACAAGACTACTCGAATAAATCGGCACGGCTCAATAACGACTCTTCAGCGTCCGCACGGATCACTACTCCGAACCAGAAATGCCAGATTCTATGCTTTGGTAGCATGCGGTAGCATTAGAGGGGATGCGCACAGAGCTATGTATACTTACGCTGTATGCGCATCCCTTCCAATGCTACCGCATGCTACCACAGCACAGATCCTGGCATCTCTGAGTGTCGTTTGCCGGATAACGGGCAGAAAATCCACTATGTATGGAAACTTCTCGCGTGCTCCGAAATGTTCATCAACGCCATGTGACTTTCAGAGCACCACGTAGTTTAAATGCTATCAACATCAGTTCGCTGGCGCGTCGATCGCTACCACCCGTCATGTGGCGCCGCCGCGCAGCCGATATCTTTCAGTATATAAGCAGTTATAATTTATGTTATTATCAGCTGTATTGTTAAGCTTACTTTATTTATATATTGCTGATTTAGCATACCTGGCACGAAATGCAGCAGAAGCGCAGTTAACGGATAAAGAGATGGGCTGTAAGTAATATCAGGACAAGCATATCCTAATACCGATACAATTCTATCCGCCACATTTCTACCTTTCCTCGTCAAATTATAGGATAAGCAATGTGTACTATCGACAAATGGTGGCAGCATAATGGACTTTTCTGGTAGTTCTGTAAACAAATGTTTTATAACATTTCTTATAAACGTTTCTTTTTACAGGAACAAAGAAAGAACATATAATATTTAAACAACAAACGGCTTGAAGAAACCAATTAAAAGATAAACCAAAGAGCCAATAGTTAAGGTTAATAAGTAGACGGTTAAAATTAATTAAAATTATTTTAAAATTATTTGTTTTCTCAAGCGTTATTCTCCGTTCACTTCTCATACGTGTATTATTTTTCTTGTAAGACAGTCGTGTATTGTTCCGTTGTCGTTTGTTTTGGCAAGTGACAGATTCAATACGGATTTTAATTTTGCTGTTAAAATTAAGTTTACATTATTTGTTTTGACTTTCATTTTTACTCTTTGACTTTTATCCTTTTGACTTATTGACCAACCGTTTAATACTTTGTATTTCAATTATTTCGTTACAGACCTCCGATACATAAACATCATTCTTTGTTGTTTTGCATGTCTTTATTATTGACTTGTCGGATTTAAGTGTATACATATTTATTTATATTTCTGTACCGTTTTTCTAGTCAATTAATTTTGTATTGTAATTTAGTCTGCTGAGGATGATCTACAATTAAAAGATCGAAACGTCCGTCAAATACATTGCGTTTTAAATAATTGTAACCGTCTACTGTCAGCCTTGACTATTGGCTCTCTGGTTTATTATCTTTTGAAAGAAAGAACGGTCAGCAATGAACAATTACAAAAATGAACAATTACAAAAAAGAGATAAGTATTTTGTTGAGAAGTTGAAAGTTTTCAAAAAAGTGTAATAATATAAAAGAAGCTTTTTAAAGCTGTTAAGCCTGTATCAAACTATAAGTTACAATTGAGATTGAATAGAATATAATTAATTATTTAATTCAATTATATTTAATTTAATCACTAAGAACAAAAAAAAAGGAAATCTCAAATTTAATAAACTTTGTCTTGTTTGGTCAAATTCCAATCTAATCTTAATTTTAATCTATAATCTACACGCTTCAGAGTATATTATAGTAGTGGTTTTATAAGCTTATTAAATTTTAGTAATATAATATTTTATGTAAAATTAGTTATCAAGTTAGAAATGTGTAATTCTTAATACAATATTGACAATATAGGTCAATTAGGCATAGTAAATTTTAATACTTTAATTTTTAAATATTAATATTTTATTTAATATTTTAATTAAACAAATAGATCTTTATTAGATCAAATAAATTCATAATACAATATACATTCTAAACGTATAACGTTTCAAATTTATAAGATTTCTAATTACACAAACGTACACAAAAAAATTTTTCTGAACTCGAAATGGGAAATGTTTTCTTATTTTGAGGTGCTGAATCCAAATCTGAAGTCAAAATAGAGAGTGTCAAAATAGAGGGTGAGTTTCTTAGATCTTCTTTAAATTGGGTTTAATCATCAGAAAATCCTGGAAACCAGGGAAAAGCATTCAGATAATCTCGTTAGAGTTGGCCTTTCGTTGTCAAGTAAACCACCATTCAAGCTCACTACACTGGAGACAGGCGAACAAGTGAGCATTCTATTTTCAAGTAAACTAGGTATCCCAAGCCAGTTACAACCAAAACAGGCGATCGAGAGAGCCTGTTGTTGTCAAATAAACCACTTAAGGTAGTTCTATCACGTAAGATCGAATTTCGTGGATGCTAAAAGGGAGTTATTAAAATTTACAAGAAAAAAAAACAAGAAAAAATTAGTCACGCATACTATGCATGACTAATTGTAAGAATATAATTATGGATGAAATAAAATAAACTAGTTGTAAAAAAATATTTGATAAATGAATAACGACAATTTAAGGTAGTTCTATCACGTAGGGCTGGATTTTGTGGGTGCTAAAAGAGATTTTTCTATCACATTTATTACTTTAGATTTATTAAATCGATCAATTTATTAAATCAAAATGGTCGGTAACGTTATTATTTTTTTTACTGTCTATTTTTTAGAAAGTTTGAAGATATATTTAGTAGTTTTTGGGAAAGACCTCTCAAGTGTATAAGTTAAAGAAATACAAACACAAAGAATTTCCTTATATCACATATGTCAATGTTTTATACCTGTGTTCAACTTAATTTGTTTCATTAAAATGGTCGGTAACCGACTGTTTTTTTTGTTTAAAACAAAATAAAGATTGGTTCAGACAATATTATATAAAAAATTAGAATTTATGTCAGAATTTATGTCTTTTGTTTCGTGATAGAACTATCTTAACTCAAACTTTATTTGTGTAAGTAGTTTATTTAATGTTTTGCTCGTTTACGTACTCTTTTATCCTCGAAAGATCGCGTAAAGGATTTCTTTTACGTTTGTTTCTTTTTGGAGTTATGTCTCTCCTTAAGAGGATGCTGAACTGCCGACCTGAGCTGTCACTCAGCGCTACGCTTTCGGATAAGTGGCGCTATCTCTCGAGACCGAGTCGGACCAAAATAAAGATGGACAACATGATAAAAACAAAAATAGATGTATGTGTCTCTCCGGCGCTTCTTTAAAATTATACAAATCTTAGTTTAAAGTTTTCTTGTTTCACAAGGTTTCAAAATCCTTTTTGAAGCACTCAAAATATTCATCTATGTTTTTAGTTTGGGATAAAGATATTTTTATTTAGATTCGTACGGCCAATTTTGCATAGAAAGCATAAATAATGTAGTCTATGTAATAACAGTCTTTAAACTTTTTTTCTTTTTTCTTGAATTCTTATGCTTTATCCAATTCTTTACTATATTCTCTTTTTTTCTGGAAAAGCGTTTTTCATTCTGATTTACAAAAAGTTTCAAAATACGATATGAGGGTAAAACAGGACGGTTCAGCATCCTCTTAACGTCCAGCAGAAGACGTACTTGACAACGAAAGGCTCACCCTAACGAGATTATCTGAATGCTTTTCTCTGGTTTCCAGGATTTTCTAATGATTAAACGCAATTTAAAGAAGATCGACCTGGGAAATCCCCTATTTTGATTTCAGATTTGGTTGATTTACCTCAAAATACGTAAGGAAACATTGTTTCCCATTTTGAGTTCAGAAAATCTTGTTTTTTTTTGTGGGCCTGTGTTATAAATGAGATTTTTAAGTGCAAGTTTTGCTTTTGAAACTTGAAATACAATGTTAATTAAGCTTATTTGTCCAGTTTTTAATATTTGTTGTTTTTATATTTCAACACATTAAGCGCCATGTCAGTCACCGGTGACTGACAGTATACTTTTTGTTCAGGCCGCGTCAGTCACTGTTGACTGGCGATATACAATTTAAAAAATTATATGCTTTTATTAATAAATTGGAAATAATTTGGAGATCATAAAAGAATGTACCTAAATATTACTTGTTACCAAAAAAAATTTTAATGAGTATTATTAAAACACGGAAAAGAAGACAAAACAGGCTTGGCGCTTAATGTGTTAAATAATATTATTAATCATTTTTTCTTTTATTGTTTATAAAATACCACTGAACAAAATCAGCTGAATGATATAAAAGACTTATAACAAACGGAAAATCCCGGGATAGCCAAGATTTTTCTTGTGCAGATCGACGGTTGCACAGGTCCCATTTGTCTAATCCAGTTTGCACAAAAAATGTTTGCGCAGATCCTGATTATCCATAGTCGTCATTGCATAGATGTAGTTGTAGTTGACTAAGATTTTACAGTAGATTCTCGCTATAAGGCCATTTAGGGACGGAAATTCTCAAAAATGGCCTTATAGCAGGAGTTTCCGAGAATTTCCGCTCCTACAATGGCCTTATAGCAAGAGCTCTCTCCACGCCTCGATCAGGCGCAATCAGACACGATGCACGAGATTATTGAGCATGATGGGGAGCGGCAGAATGAAGCCGCCGCATCTACGACTCCACGCGGGCACACATGAGGAGTGACTTGTGTATCCGTGAAAGTACGTGTGGAAGGGAAAACGGCTTTACAACGAGAGGTTAATGGCCTTATATTGAGAGTCTACAGTATTTGTCCAGAGTGACTATTGCACAAATCTCGATCTTATTTGCAGAAGATTATTAGAAAATCTTATTACACATATTCCGTTTACATATTATATGTTAAACTACATTGCACAGATCCCGATTGTTCGGAATCCTGTTTGCACAGAAATCATATGGCACAGATCCCGTTTACACATAAACTACATTGCAGATCCCGATTGTCCATTACAATCATTGCGCAGATCTCGTAGTTGGCTACATATAGCATAGAACATTAGTGCACATGAAAAGTTGTAAATTCATAAAAAATCTTGCTACAACAACCGACAGTTAAAACTGTGGCAAGATCCATATAAGTTTATAAATTTTAACGCAAAGCGAGAGGAGAGAGCAGAGGGAGGAGCGAAGCCACTCTCTCTGCAAGAAGGCAAAGCCCCTTTTGTGGCGGGAACGCAGTTCCTCCTGCTTACGCGCTTACAACACACACAAAAAGAACATAAAAAAAGTAGCCTTTTTAAATATTTTTGGGGGTGCAGGGGGGAGAGGCTGAACTCCCCCGCCCACGTGTACGATAGTATGTGTGATACGATTAAATATAAATAAATAATATTTACTTTTCAAATGTACATGGTGTCGAAAACCGAAAGTTCATTTAAGAAATTTGTTTTGTTCATAATTTTTTAATGAACAATAAGCGACGACTAAATCCATTTAAAAACTACTCAGGAAAGTACAAAATTTTTACAATAATCACTATGGATAATCTGGATATGCGCGATATGATTTCTGTGCAAACAGAATTCTGGACAATCGGGATCTGTGCAATGTAGTTTATGTGTAAAAACGGGATCTGTGTAATAAGATTTCTATGCAAAACAAGATGCAAGCAAACAAGATCTGTAGAATAGTTACTCTGGACAAATAAAATTATATATTAATAATAAAGAAGAAGATTCTTCGGGCTCTGAAGACTTTAAACTAATTGTAAGAAATGAAATGAAATTCGGTTATAAAAGCTGTTTGCAAGATGTTGTGCAGAAATATGCTTATATATGTATGTATGCATATATATACGTGTTTGAAAATGAAATTTCAATTTATTTTCCCAATATAGGATGCTAGATTTGTATCACATATCTTATAACCGAATTTCATTTCATTTCTTAGTTTAAAAAAAATTATATATGTATGTCACTAATTCATGCCGACTCTGCCGATTTTGAACGTCGTGAAAACAAACAAGTTTTCTGTAAAATTTATAAAAGCGACATATCACGTTCTTCTAGTCATCCATTCAATTATTAACATTTAGACAATTATTTTATAAGACTACACATATTTCATTTTATCTAAATAGGCAGACTTCTCTGTACAGAGAAGGCACACTCGCGCACGCGTACATTGTAACAAAAGGGTTAAAAAGATGCTGAACTGTTTTGTTTTACCGACATTTTGTAATAAGTTTTTGTAAAAACTCATTAGTCAGAATAAAAAACGCTTCTTCAGAAAAAAACTTGCATAAAGCATAAGAATACAAGCAAAATGAAAACAAGTTTATAGACTGTTATTACATTTTTTATAGACTGTTACTACATTTTCGCTTCATATTACAAAATTGGCTGTATAAATTCAAAAAACATATTTTTAGCAAAAACTAAAAACATAGACAAATATTTTGAATGCTTTAAAAAGGATTTTAAAGCTTTATAAGAAATCTTGGAACTAATTAAATTAGTACAATTTTAGTAGAAGCGCCGGAGAGATACATCTATTCTTGTCTTTATCATGTTATCCATCCTTGTCTAGACTAGAAGGCGCTACTAGACAGCGTAGCGGCCGTCGCTTCAGCATTCTCTTAAGGCATCACGCCGCAAAAAGAAAAATACAAAAACAGAAAACTTAATCTATACTTTCGGTTACAAATTTTGACCCTGAAAGATTTTTTGATGCTACTGCTACGGCGCGTCCATCCGAACAGCTCAGAACATTCTTTGATCAAAAGAAAAGTCGCGTCAGCGAATCCACCACATCACAATATATAAATATATTTTATATGAGACATTTTTTGCCAAACAGACATCTTATATTCTCCAAAAATCATGTGGCATTTCAAAAAATTTGTCTGAGATCGCAAAACTTAGGTAAAGCATACACTTTTCAATACGATATAGCGTTTTTCAAAATTCAATTATTAATCCAATATGGCGGCCATAAGCCGAATAATTCACGACCTAATGACTCTCATATCTAACAATAAGTACGTATAACTAAAAATCTTTTGAGTAGTCTTGAAAATGATCAACAACAACTATATCTAGATTTTTTTTGCTTTCGTTAGTAAAATTACGGTAGTTTGTAATTATTTCTTTTCTTAGTAATTATGCAGTTTAGCGACTTCTCCCCATTTTGGCTCTTTCAATCCGGTTTTTTTTAATTTAAACTTTATTTCATCACTAAAATGAGGAATCAATCAGGAGAGCTCGAAAAAATAATATTCTCCTTATTTTTTGAAAACGTGAAATTCAAAAATTCCTGATAATTGTGTAAAACAGATCCGATCTCGATGGTTTTTAAATATAAAAGACAAGATTCTGAACAATTTTTTCTTTTACATATAAACGCTGTTTGGACTTAGTTTTTTAAATATCCGCCAAAAACTGTTTCTACTATGGCCTTGTTCCGTTATTACTGAAAGTACTGAAAATCTATAGGTACACGTCGCGTTTCCTACAGATTTTTTAGTACTATCAGTAATAACGCAACAGGGTCTATTACACTGAATCCTACCTATACGTGTTCCGCGGCAATCGTTTTTGAACATCGTGTACATTTCACAAATAAATTATAATATTTCGTTTATATCATATACTATCGTACACGTGTAGGTGCGGAGCACCTCCCCTTGCACTTTCTTTCCAAAAAAACCTAACCCAATGTATACTCTGTTATTCGCAAAAGTAGCATACATTGACAATTGCAATATGCATCGTGATATTAGTGATATTAGCGACATAGATTAGTTTAGGTTTTTTTGAATAGAGAGTACAGGAGAAGGGACAGAGCCTCTCTCTCGTCTACACGTGTACGATAGTGGGTGATGTAAACAAAATATTTATTTGTAAAATATACACGATGTCAAAAACTGAGGGTTTATTTATGGAACTTCTTTTGTGTATAACTTTTTAATAAACAATGTCTTTCGAGCTCTCCAAATTGAGTTCTCATTTTAGTGATGAAATAAAGCGTTTTTTAAAAAACCGGATTGAAATAGCTAAAATTGGGAAAAACCGCTAAACTGCATAATTATCTTATCTTTATTTAGAACATTGAACTTTGTAAATTATTTGTAACGCAAATATATATGTGCAAAACTAAAAAATACTGTGCTTTACTATTGCTTTATCATGTGAATTTCTGTATTCTAACAAAAACAGATACTGCAAAGCAGATCAGTATCCGTAATTAAATGGATTCTATTAGGTTGCTCTGTAATTTTAATCATCTTTGATCATCTAAAATTACTCTTTTATATTATATAGGTTCTTGATCAAAAATTCTTCTATTACATACAATCTAATAAGAGTAAAAGAATAGCCAACCTCTAGCATATAATATTATTCATTTTCAGGTATAATAAAATAAAAATCAAAGTTTGTTTAACATTAATATAGTTGATGTTTAGTCTGCTCACAATAGCGTCACTGTCACATTACAACATAGATTAACTTCTAAGAATATCAAATGTCTGTTTAAATGATATTGTCTGTAAATGATACTGTTAAAAAATAAAATTTAGAACAAATATGATTGCTAATATAAATTTCCTTTTGGTTGTTTTTCTTTTATGTAAAACTGTCAGATCATTATGACAAGAATAATAGAAATGTTAGAGAACAACGAAATATCATCAAAAATAGAAATAGAATAGAATGTTGACTTTATCTAATTCAACATCTAAAATTTTAAATGAAAGTGAAGAACTGTGACACTAACATAACATTCTTTGCTATAAGCAAACTTTGAAAACTTATTTTATTGCTAATAGAGAGCAGTATCTTGGAAAACGAAGATACAATATATTGGCAAGATTTATAGATAGTTTAAAAATACGATTTTTGCTACAATTTAAAGATTAGATGTTGCAGAAGAGCAAGCGTTAACGGATATACTTGTTGACTTCAGTTACATACATATTATATACATTAGAATTGATATAATAGAGTTTGTATTGATATTGACCGCATTATATTGAAAGAGAATCCTGTAGATTTGATAGTTCAGAGTATATGCTATGTTATGAATTTATTTGATCTAATATTTTTGTTTAATTTAATTAAAATATCTATTATACTTATTTTGACCTTTATCATTTAGTTATTATTGTGGCGTAACTGAGCTGTTTTATTATTTATTTGCTTAACGCAATATTTTTATATTACTTAGTTTTTAATATTCTGTATTTTTGTAGTAAGTAACATGTATCGACAAGTAATTCCTCGCTAACTGTTCGCCCCTCGGTTCCGCGAGCAGAACAGTTAGTAAGGGAGGTATTGTTCCGAGAATTGCCGGCTGTTATTTCTGATTGGCTCAGCCACCGCGGAGTCATCTCCACAAATTCGCGCGAAGCCTCGGCAAAGCACTTCTATGAATTTGTGGAAATGACTCCCGGCCAGATACCGAGAGAAAAATACGTTAATACGGACAGTTAGCGAGAAACTATTGAATAAAGAAAAATAAATTTAGAAATATAGTATAACTCGAAGTAAGATGCCAAATAGTAGAAGACGTAAAAAAACAAAAATCATACTTAAAACGCAAATCCAAGTAAAACAAAAGCAATGCCATCTATTTAAAGTTATTTGGCAAATAAAACACATCATGTTGTATGAGAGAGAAAAAATATTTATGTTTAAAATATGTTAGATTTTTGACCGTGATATAATAATTTATTAATCTTGACAACTTTCTGAACTGGTAAAAATTTTGAAATAATTGTAAGTATTAACATATAAAATATCAACATATTTATTTCCTACTTTATAATTGTAAAGTGATATTACTTTCTACTTTATGATTGTAAAGTTATGATAATTTTGTTGCTTTGCGATCTTTTGACATCTTTTGACATCTTTTTTAATTATTAAGAACAAAACGCCAAAGGAGTCACTTTTTATTCTAACTCACTATTTCTACTTTTGAATTTTATTTTATTATTTTAAAAATCTTAAGTTATTATATTTTTTGTTTTTTATCTTTTATTTTTATATCTCTTTTAGCTCATGTTTGTAATTATATAAAATTCTAATTGCGCTAGTTAAAACAAAGAAAATTGTATAAACTCAAGAATGACTTCCTGAGAAATGTACATATTCTACGAATCTTTCTATAATATATACTTTTAGCTTATGCAGCGTCTTTTCTTCATATTTAAGAGAAGATGCTAATTTGCATACTTATACATTTTGTTTAATCAGATTCAAAACTAGTTAAAAAATCGAAAATTTACTTCACTTATTATTTTATATTTATCTTATATTTTATTTTTACTTAATATCTGTAAAGGATTGCGCGCTTAGTATTTGCATTGACAAATATATTATCATTCTCAATAAAAACTTTTTATATATAACAAAGGATATCATAGTAAAACCGAATATAACCATATATGAATCGTATATGAATTATATAATTACATACATATGTATAATATATACACATATATATATGTAATTATACATAATTGCCTATATTTATATGTATAAAGCCATATATGGAAAGTTTTTTTTCGAGATTTTAAAATTTAAAATTTAAAATTTAAAATTTAATTAAAATTATAAAAGAAGACTTTAGTTCGGTTTTTATCTTGAGTTACCCTATAAAAACCCAAATAAAAGAGAAAAGAACAGAAATTCCTTGCAATCAAGTATGTAATCTACTGACCTGTTGTTCCAAAAACCTGATTCACCATATCCCAATAGAATCCATCAAGCATGTTTTTGCCATGCGCGTGCTGGTTGCAGAGGGCTGGCCAAAGCTGCGTCCTGATGCCATTGTTAAGAGGCCAAGCATTCTCTCGTATAATCAGTTTTATCTCTCGCTTTCTACCAGCCTGTAGCAACGTATTTATCTCGGCAAAAGTCTTCAACGTTTGCTTCTTACTGGTTGGAGACTCTGGCTGAATAACAATGTTGGTTGTGTCGACGTGCGGCGGAAACACGTCGTCGATGTCAGTGACAGTTGCCGCCTCTTCCTCATGCACCGTAGTCGGTGGATTGTCCATCAGGGAGGAAGTCACTAACATTGCTTAATTATAACATAATATTAATCATCAAAATTGTCCTGTCAATTCTCACTTACACCCTACTATTTATGTCATATCTTGGCACGTTTCAATTTTCATCTGAAAAATGAAAAATGACATAGTAAGTTTATTTTAATTAATTAAAGTTTATTATACTTAATACGTACACTAGGCCAATACAAAAAATATTTATATCCAATATATTGAATCCAATATATTGAACTATTCAGAAGTTAGGTGGCCCGGAACTTTTGGTGAGCACTGTATATACCATCTATATATATATATATATATATAGGTAACTCTCGTATAACGCGGTACGTAAACAAAGTGATTTCAATATAACGCGGTTTACAAATTGTAATCAAATGCCGTGCATAAGCGCATATTGAAAACGCAAGGTTAGACTTTATTTTAATTTGTGAATCGCGTTATTTAAGTACTGCGTTATACGAGTGTTACCTTTTTATTTTTTGCTTCTTTATACGAGTATATCTTTTTATTTTTTGCTTCTTCTTCTTCTAACTGCTCGTAATTTTTTTGCGCAGTGATTTTTGCAACCGATCACAACACAATAACTCATTGTTCAACGTGTTCCAAAATTTGTTTGCATGAAAAAGCACCTATATATATGACTCAAACGCTGGTGGTTTAGTGCATTTATGGCTTTTGGTGGTAAAAGCTAGGCCATACGCCAGTCTAATTGTAAGTCTATTTTTTACACTATTTGACGGTAAAACAATGGTGACATCACGAAATCAAAAAATACTTCTACGCAATAATGACCGTTATGACGTATTTACAATTAGAGAAAAGACTATCTTTTTGAGCCGAATGCTACCGAACATAACCGAGATTTATCGAAGTCAATATGTCGGCCCATGTGTCGGCCCCTTACGTTGATTATCACCCCTCCCCTTGTCTATATGCGCAGTTAATGTTACGTCCATGCGATAGCGCTAAATAGCACAGATAACGTGCTTTCCGAACGCAGCCCTAGTATACAGAGGCTGTATATAGGCTGTTTTTCTTTTACAAGACACAAATCGACAAAGATAATACAAAATAGGTATAAAAGATTTCTAAGAAATAGAATTAATGAATAAGAGCGTATAAGAAATTATATGCTAACGTATGTAGATGTAAAACAAATATAAATTCTTTTAATTATATGTTTTATTGTAAGTAATACACTTTGACTTATCATTTAGATTCTCTTCAAGCATAAAAAACAACATACAAAAAGAACTTTAAAATGTTCGCAAATATAATTTCGATTAGCAAATGTCCAGAAAGACAATTAGATTAATTCGAGATTCAAAACATTTAAACCATCGAGATGGTAAACAAATGATAATATCACCGATTTTGTCGTGATTAAAATACATAATATTAATGATAAATAGTTTAAGTCAAAAATAAATATTGTTTCTGATTGTATAATAATCGGAGATAAAATACATGTCTATAAAGATAAAAATCATGGTAAGAGTTTTTTAAATATAAAAAGTTTAATAACAATTTTAAAAATAAAAAAGATTAACAATTTTATCAAAAGAATTAGGCGTCTTATTGCAAAAAATTCAAATTTTAGACCAACTTACACTGGTTTATTAAGTATAAACATTGTTTATTGTAGACTATTTATTAAAATCTTCACTGCAGTTATCTCAGTCAAATTTTGTTTACAAAATTGACTGTAATGATTGTGAGACTTTTTTATCTAGTCGGAGCAAATTAGTTACTAGTTGTTTGTAAAAATCAGACTCTTTGAACATAAGAACCATGTAAAATCATATAAAACATAATGGCAGCAAAAGAGTAATCAGTGATTACAGAACATCGTAATAATCTTCCTCATATCATAGACTGAGGCAAAACTCGATATTAAAGAAGAATATTGATATTAGAGACATATAATTAGAAATAATGTATATTAAAAAAACAGAAAATACATCTTACTATACACAGCGATATTAAATTACTAGATGATGCATATTTGCCTTTATTTAAGCAGTTCAAGCGTTTATAATATAATTTGTAATTAAATTTTGAACAATCATATGTGATTTTTATGATCTGCTTTTGTCTATTGTGCTTATCTGTATTCATGTGTTTACTAATCTTAAGACATTATCATACTCGAGACTCGGATAATAAGAGATTGTCTATTAAATTGTCTTAATTATTATATTAATTACTATATTTTAAATTTTTAATTTGAAAATTTTATTATAAATCTTATACATTACATGTATGTGATTTATACATGTACATTATTTGATTACTATTGAATAAGATATTTATTTTAAACTATCTATCATTGATATGTTCTGAGTACGACAGAATCGGTAATATCCTTTGTTGATCATCTGAATGCTTTGAATTTTTTGAATCTTGAATTAACTTAATCATCTTTCTGTGTGTCGCTTAATCGAGACTTTATTTGTGAGCATTTAATTTCTGGCTTATATTTACTATTTATTTATAATCCGTGCCTTTCAGCTTTGGATGGCTTCCAATGTTGTTTGTCTTACAGTTTGTCTTACATATCTTACATATCTTACTTAATTCTATAACAATTTTCTTATTTGGTACTTAACATTATATTTTTTTGAACCATTTAATACTTCACTTTATATACTTTACATAATTTAAATACTTTGAAAACTTTAAATACTTTAAATACTTTGGAATAACTTTACTGTACTCTATTTTACTTTTAAATCCGTAAATCTGTCTTCTCTTATCTTGTCTTATTATTTTTATTGCTACTATTATTATTGTCCTTAAACTAATATCACTCTGTTCCTTTGTCTTCCTTCCATCTTTACTCCCTTATTCTTCGGTCTTCTTCCTTTTTTCCCGTTTGTTTATCTTTTTCCTCCTTACTTCTTCTATTCTTTTCATTACTTCATAGCCTTTACATCTTCTTTCAAAAACTCTTCTTCTGATATTTCGTTTCTGGTCTCCTCACATCTTTTAAAACGTGTGTGATACTTTCTATTTCTTCCTCACACGCCCTGCACTTCTTGTCCTCTTCTTTCAGCCAATGTTGATTCCCTTTTATCTTGTTTCCGCATTTGTACCTTGCTATTATGATTCTATCTTTTTTTCTTTTTCTTCCTCTCAATACTCCGGTAGTTTTTCTGTTACCACGTTTTTATAGCTGTCATTGTATCTTGATTTCTCGATTCTCTTTCTTCTTTTCTCTTTATCTTACTTTCTTATTTTTTCGACTATTTCTTTCACTATTTCTTTCGTCTCCTCCCTCTTTCTCTTCTTTTTCATCTCATCCTTACTGATGTCTGCTTCCTGGATCACTTCTTGTCTCCACTTTTCCCACTTGCTCTTTCCCACTTACCTCTCCTCTTCTTCTCTCCTTCTTTCATACATTCTACTCTCATTTCTTCTTCTCTCATTTCTTTCATACATTCTACTGCTATCTTCTTTTCCGACTGACGTGTTTCCTCTTCATATTTTACCGCTCTTCTAATGGCTTCTATTTTTATTTCCTTTATTTTTTGTCTCTTCTTTTATTATGTAATTTGTCCTTCTGTCTAACCCTAAGATCCATTTCATATATTTTCTTGTTACTTTGTCCAACCTTTTTTGTCCAACCTTTCTTTCTTTTTCCACCCATATTTCCGCCCTATATAGTGCCACGCTGCTCACCAACACATTGAACATCTTCACTCTTCTCACGAAATCCTCTTTGAACAATCTTTCTCCAATGCTCCACGTTTGTTTCATTGCAATCATAGCTCTTCTTAGTCTCTCTTCCACATGTTCTCTGCTCCTCCATTTTTCTGCATTATATAACCTAAATATTTTATTTCTTTCACCTCCTCTACCTTTTCCTCGCCCCATTTCCACTCTCTTTTTCTTGTTTTTCCTCTTCTTCTTTCAAACACCACCACTTTTGAATTTTCAGGACTTAGAATCAACTTTTTTACCTATGAACTTCTTTAACTTTCTCATCATACTTTTTAGTTCTTGCTCGCTTTTTACCACCAACACGATATCATTCACGTACGTGATCGACTAGAATTTCTCTTTTCCCACTACAGTGCTCCCTCTTTTATTTGTAACTCTATAATTTTTAGCTTCTCCTTATTTAGAGGAGAAGTTGTTCTCCCACTTCTGCTTAGCAGTGACTTGGTGGGATACGTATAGTGGTGCCCCATTTTCTCCCACTACTGTCGTGCAACAGTAGTCATACTTGTCAAAGCTCCGCCTCTAACTAGAAAGTGGGACACCTCTCTTAATTTTATTTCGTGGAATTCTCTATCCTGGATTACAAAAATTAAGGAGGGAGCACTGTACCACACCACCTGATTATTCCTTTTTCAGTTCTGCCTCCAAATCCATAAGATATATGTTGAACAGCGTGGGACTCATGAAGCACTCTTGCCTAACTCCGCTCTTCGTCCAAAACTCTTCCGACTTTCCTCTTCCTACTTTTACCCTTTGTTCTTCGTTTCTCTATATGTCTCCATAATTCTTTTCCCTAGTTGCTCTTCGACTCCCGCCTTTTTCAATATTTTTCCTAGTTTTGTTCTATCTACGTTATCGAACGCTGCTTTTAGGTCCGCAAAAAATGCGAAGATCTTTCCTCTCTTTCTTGCTATTTCTCTGTTTACTACATAATTCAGAACGTATATTGCGTCTGTTGTACCTCTTCCTTCCCTGAAGCCAAACTGTCCTTCCTCTAGTTTTCTGTCCACCTCCTTCTTCTCGTTCATATATTGTTTGCATATATTTTGTAGGCTGTATCTATTAAAGTTACTCTTCTATAATTCTTCACTTCTTCTTTTTCTCCTTTCTTATATTGGGCTAATTAACCCACTGTTCCACTCTTCCGGGATCCCACCTTCCTTCCATATTTTATTTATCAACTTTAGGAACAGCTCTCCTATTACACCCAGCATCAGTCTCCACGCTTCATTCTTTATCCCATTTTCTCCCTTTTTTTAGTTTCCTTAACTGTTTTACTAGTTCTTCCTTTGTTATTTCTTCCTTTTACTCTCCGCTCCTTTCCATCTTGTTCTCTGCTTGTTTTTTCTCTTTCTCTTCCTCTAACACTACTCTTTCCTTTGTTTCTCTCAGTAATTCTATGAAGTGTGCATTCCATCTATTCATCTCTATCCCTTCATCTATTTTTTCTTTTTTCTTTCTATATTTATTAATGTATTTCCATGGTTCTTCTGTTCTTAGTGATCTTATCTTTTCTTCCTCTTCCATTTCATGCTTTCTTCTTTCGCTATCACACCATTTTCTATATTCCTTCTTTTTTTCTATTCTTCCCTTTGTATCTTGTCTTTTTTCAGCTTTCTTCCCTCCGTAACTCTCTCTTCTTCTTTTTTCACTCTTTGCTATGCCACTCTTTTCTTCTTAGCTTCCACGGTATCACCTTCTCCTTTACTCTCGTTATTGAATCTTCCACCTTCTTCTTTATTTCTGTCCACATCTCCTCACTACTTCTTTTGTGCATGTCCAACCCTCACACTTCTCATGATACTGTTCAATCCCTTCTTGTGTCCACACGCTCTTTTCCACTTTCACTTGTTCCTTCTTTTTTGTTTTCTTTTAATTCGCTCCTTCCAATTCCACTTCCAATAGAACATTATCTGACTCTGTTCTGTTTCCTTCCTCTACTTTTTTGACCTCTTCTATTGCTTTTTCATTTGTTACAACGTAATCAATCACTGATGATCCTTGTTCTTCTATATATGTCCACTCTCCTTCCTTGTCAAAGCTCCCGTTTAATATCATCTTCTTTCAGCTTGTTTACTATTATCCTTCCTTCTCTGTTTATCATCTTGTTTCTTGATCTCCTTGTTTCCTCTTCTTTCTTCTTACCTATTACTATCGGTCCTCCTTCATTTCCGTTCTCGCGTTATAGTCACTTCCTATCATTAGATATCCTTCCTTTTCTTCCTCTATTTCTTCCATCAGACTGTCCAAAGTTTCCTCGATATTTTGACTATATATCGTTATTATTCTCCACTTATTTTTGTTATGCGTAACGCATAATTCCATTACTCCTTTATTTACTTCTTTTATTTTTGCTCCTTTCAATTCTTTGCTAACTGCCGTGACAACTCCTCCTTTCGCTCTTCCTCTCACATGCTCTTTAGTTGCTGGTATACAGTTCCACTTAAACTTGTCCGACATTTTTGCGCTTGCTTTTTTTCACACTTCTTCCTCTATCCACGTCTCTGTTAAGCCGATAATATCGAACTTTTCTAGATATCCCCACGTTTCTTCGCATTTGTTTATTAGTCCCGCTACATTCCAAAAACATATTTTTAATCCTCTTTCTTCTTTCTCTCCACTCCTTCCTCCTCTTCTCTCTCTTGTGTGACTTGTTTTCAATCTCTTCTTTCTCTTCTTTCTTCTTCCAGATTTTCCTCTCATTCCATCTGAACCACTTCTACTTCAGACTAATTTTCATGTAACCCATCTTTCCTTTGTCGTTTCTTTTCTCTCTTTCCTCCTTCCTCATTCTTCTTAATTTCTTCTGTATTCCTCTTTCTTTTCTTGTTAGATCATCCTCCATTATTATGCCTTTTTCCAGCTCTTTCTTCTTGCACATTATTTCCCTTTTTTGCTCCCAGTTGTCTATCTCTGCAATCATTATATTTTTATTATCATTTATTCTTATTTTGCTTACCTTCTTCATTTCTACATCCACTTTCAGACTCTCCTTTATAAATTCCTTCACTCCTTGATCCAGCCTTTCCATCTCTCTCCACTTCACTCCTTTTTATAACTGTTAGCGTCAAAAGCCGAAGTGAGATTGATTATAGGATTGACTGGTCAATTCGCGGAGCATGGTCAAAGACCGAAATAAGGTTTTTAGCATACTTTTCAATGTACGCTATTGTTGCAGTGA
>QVNW01001170.1:0-23200 GCA_014825475.1 Pseudomyrmex flavicornis
TTTTTTTTTTTTTTTTTTTTTTAACTTATGAGAAGTATTTTTGAGACACGATTTATATCGGTAAGAATTTTAATATAATGACGCAAAAAGCCTCTCAAGGGTTGCGTTTATATCCGAATCCTCGTGATGTCGTGCGAGAGATTTAATAAACGTCAATGTGCAATGTAGCTAAATTGCATCATCCTTGAAATCGTCGGCCTACGCTTTCCTCTTCCCTTCGACAAATTTAATGTTGCAATAACATTACCAATGCTTTGCCACAGAACATGTGTGTATGTATATATACACATCGCACATACGCGTATGAAAATTGATGTGTACTCAGTTAAATATCGGCATCGCTAAGAGCACCTGTGAAAGGCCTTTTGTAAAATTTGATAAAATTAGGTCACATCCACAAACACACACACACACACACACATGGAGACAGGGTTAGGTAGCACGGTCTACGTTTGCGCAAATCAGGTCATCGTTCTATATATCGATTTGATTTGATTGTGCGATTTCGAGAGGCGTTCTTCTTTCTTGAACGTAAGATTTTTCATCAAGCTTTTTCTTTATTTATGAAAACTCGCTTCGATGGACTATGTTTTTTTTTTCTTACTCTCATAGTTTTTATCTCGATTGTCTTTATACAATTGCGTTCTTATTAAATAAAGAAAATATAAGCTAGTCGAAAATTTTACTTCGACGTAAATAATGGATCGCTTCTGTCGTCGATATCGAGCGATCTCTCTTTGTTTTTGTCAATCGTGCAAGTTGCTATGACACGTCAGGTGATCGGGGGGAAAAAAAAAAATATTGGCAACCCTTGAAGAACGCGCGTAATTCTATTATACAGAGATCGGAGAACGACTTAACTCCTACGCACTGTCGAAGTAACAAAACCTCATTTTCTCAGGCTCTTATCGCTAAGAACTTTAGTCGAGATTTATCTGACTTATTCAAAGAGGGTAAGAGAAATGTTCTCTCTTTTTTTTTTTTTAGATAATTTGAGAGAGAAAGGTTTTATTTAACGTTGTTTGTATACTTCTTTCGCGAATATTACATTACGCGTAATATCTCGAATGTAAATATTTTGTTTATTATATTTACATATTTGTACAAGTGCGTGATTGCGAATGTGAAAAATTTCTAAAAACGAAATGAAAATGTGCTATATAAGTCACGAGAGGAAGAAGAAAAGAGAAAGAGATAGAGATAGAGAGTAACGCAATATTTGCGGGAAAGACTTTTCTCCCCGACGAACAGCTCGGACAGGTCAGTGAACGCGACTGCAGCCGCAGTCAGCCAGCTTCAACGGGAACACCCTTCTGTCCGGGGGCAGTTCTCTCTCTCCCCCTGACTCGCTTCGCTCAATATCTGGTGAGTGCGTTGCGAGAGAGCGAGAGGAGAAACGCACCGCGGGGCAAAAAGAAAGACATAGAGAGGCGGTGATGCGATAAAAATTATTGCTTGAAATTTTGATGAATTAAAAATTGAAAGAAAATAAATTTGCCGCGCGAGTCACCATTTTCTGAGTCACGTGAAAACTTCCTCTCGCGATCAATTTAATTACATCTATGATGTGTGCAACGATGAAACACTTTCTTTCGTAAACATCATTAATAACGTTCATCACTTTGTCTCTTGAACTTATCTCTCATCTTCTTGTTATTTTATCTTAGATTTTATTTTTATTTTTTTTTTTATTGTTTCGTCATATTTTATCGCATAAAATTTTCCTTCTGTCTCATTTTTTTGTTTTATTTATTGTTGTATTTAATTCCGGTTGAGTTTAATCTTTAGCCGTTTATCTTTTTACACCCGGTCCCGGTAGTTCACACTCACCGTTCTCAACGTTGAGCTCGGCCACCGAGGTTCTACAAGAGAGCGGTCTTTCGTAATTGCTGGCGTCGCTCGGATGCTGTAGCAACAGTTGGTGCGATGTTCTAGAATTATGTCTGGAACTCCCGGAAGAAGATCGTCGCGCGTGAATCTTGCTCAGCACCGTGCTGCTGCCCGCTCTACTCACGGCCGCTCTCTGTCTGACCGCCTCTTTGTAGATTTTGTAGTACATGACAATCATCACGACGCCGGGAATCCAAAAAGACACGCAGGAACTGACCACCGCGTACGGCAGATTCACCACAAACGTGCAGATCTGAGATCGCAGAAAAAACCGCAAAAAAACTCGATTATCGCACGCGAAACGATTGTATATACGTGCGAGAAAACTTTGAAGTTCGGAAAACTGACTGGCGCAATTTTAGCAGATAAATTTTTCGAAAACACAATTTAAAAGCCGGCGAAAGAAAGATAACAAAGTTTAAAATTCCAAAGTTTTTTCAAACTCGAAACTTCGCTCCGCGCCGATTTACCTGCGGATTTTTCTGACGGAAGTTCAGATGCATCTGCGTGGTGTACCAGCCCATGAAAATCGGCACAAAACTGATCAGAGCTGGCAGCATCCAGGCGCTGCTCAGCATGGCAGTGACCGTCACGGTTCTCATGATGGCGGGATATTCGAGCGGTTTGATGATCGCGTAATACCGATCGACGCTGATGCAACAGAGATGGAGAATGCTCGCGGTGCTGAAGTATACGTCCATCGAGTTCCACACGTCGCACATGGCGCTCCCGAGCAGCCATTTGCCCCCGGAAAGCTCGACCGAAGCGTTGAACGTCATCGCGCACACCGCCACAAGAAGATCGGCCATCGCCAGGGAGACCACGTAACGATTTGTGGACACTCGCAGTTTTCGATGCCTTCTGACGCTGGCGATCACGAGAACGTTGCCGATCAGAGCAGTGACGATAATACCGATCATGACGGCACCTTTGAGGACGGTCAAAACGACGGTTTTCGACTCGATTAAGTTGTGCTGACGTTCGGGAAGATCCTCAAGACTCGAGGAGAAGTTGATCTTGAGTATCGAGCGGTTTATTCTCTCGTACGTGGACTCGTTGACTTCCATCCCATCAGATCGGCGGTCGCGATATCACATTATACCTACGTCTTATCGATTTTCCCTCGACTTCGGATTTGTTCGATCTTCGCGTCGGTTCTCTCTTTAATAGATCATTGTCGCGCGAAACTAAGTAGGTATTCGCGCGTATCTCGCGTCTTGGAATAAACAATCTTGACTTAGAACGTTCGAAACTGTTGGGATTGCTCAAGCCAATCTGAAACTTTCGAGCGCTGGTTTGTATGCAAATTCAACTCCCGCTTCCCTCTCTGTCTTTCTCTCTCCTCTCTCTCTCTCTCTTTCGGAAAATAATACGCTTCGGATCTCTCGGCACAATACTTTGGAGAGACATCTCGTCTCGTGTGAGACGTCAAACGATAATAAACCGCCCGTATGTATTACGCGCGCATTTAAACTTTTGTCCGAGGCGGGATGGAAACGCGAACAGAGCGCATTAAACCAAAGACGGGGTCAGGGTGAGTAGAAGTTGACAGTAGAGCAAGTTCAAGAGAGGCCTGGATTTACATGTTGCAATATTCATCGAAAATGAATCTAACTCACAGTGACAGTTGGATACTATGTTTCGTACCAACACCCGTAAAGAGCGGTGAAATTTTAATGCGCTTCTAGTGCAATAACAGGGCGAGACGGGAATATAGTTCACGATTATATATGTATGCATATTTGACGGATACATACATACACACACACACACACATTTGTGCTTTAATATATCCGTCACTTTGTCTCAACGGATTTGTCTTCCGCGAATGAAATCCAAAAATCGTTAACATGTCGTTTCGAATTGACAGTTGGTATTCTCTCGTCAAATATTCCGCGCATATGTATTTCATTCGACAGTTTTTCCGCTAGAGATGTCGAATAAAAATATTCGCACATATTTATGTGACATTAAATCGTTCACATGCGTGTGTGTGTAATTTATGCGAAAAAAAAAAGAAACACACACACAAATAAATATTAGATATCGCGGCATCTAAACAAACTTATAACAAGCGATTCCAAGAGCGTCCCGTTAAACAATATACGGGCGTCTTTCTGGCGGCAATTGTCTCCGCTCCTTCAATTTAACTTCGCGGCAAAGTTTCGATAAGTGTTTATTAAAACAAAGGATTGATTCCGAAATTTTTTCACACTTTGTGAGAAAAAGCATCAAATTGATGACCACCACTCCGAAATCAAAGGGACGAGATTTTACGTTAAGGCTTTTTGCAGTTTTTACATTGTTACGCGCGTTTTTTTTTTTTTTAGATTAAAACAAATTTGTTGTTTGTTTGAAAGCTATCCTATTCTTGATTTTCATTCGGAAACGAAGCATCGATGTGTTTGCACTCGCGATTTCGATACTACTATCGGTATTAATTACATTAGTAGAGCAAATACGATCGACGTTCGGACAGTTCTTTTGCACATTAAGTATTTTAATATTCTACTATGTGTGGAGAGAAAAAGAGAGAGAAAGAATATTTTCCGATCAAATGTTTCTCAAGTTTTGTCGCGAACAAAATGCAGCAACGCTCGCTCGCAGCTTCGTTATACAATTTTCTTTTAAGAGTTGTTTTTCTTGTTAAACTAACACTGATGATACACTTTTTTTAAACTACGCCGGTAGAACCGATTGTAGAACTCCAGTTCTGTTCTAATCCGCGACATGTTCTCGGATCGATCTTTGGCGGGCAAGGTCGCGGCGAGACCGTCGTCGCCGTCGTCGTCGTCGTCGTCGTCGTCGTCGTCATCATCGTGAGCGATTTCGAATGGCGAACGTAGTAACACCTTGACGGATCATACATGTTCGGACGACGCCGGTAGACTGAGCGTCGCGACGTTCACGGCGCCGCGCGTTTCTCTCCCCTTCGAACTCATTTGTCTTTCTCTCTCTCTTTCCCGCGTAGTATTTATCGTTCCGTGATGTACTTGAACGACTGAGAAAAGAGAAATACGAATGCGGAATTTATTTAGCTTTAACCTTCGACTCTACTCGGCGCGTGTATACCTAGAGAGAAAATGAAGAAAAACTCGCGATATATATATAATTAAATAAAAAGTATATTTTGTAATATACAATTAAATTAAATATTTTAATCTTTTAGTTTGTTCCGAGAATCCACTTCGATCAATATTTTGTTGTGTACATATATATATATATATATGAAAAACGTTGAGTTTTATATAAGATCTCAAACTTCAAAGGGGATATGCAATTTCGGCACGTTATTTTTCTTCACTTTGCCATTCGGATGTATGTATTAAGTAAGATAAAAAGAGATGAATGAGATAAAAGTGATGAAGAGAGAAGATGAAAAGAGAAGTGGGCAATGCGACGCTGTGTGTGTCTTAAGATCCCGAGAAAAGAGACGGGGCTTTTATTGCTGCAACCGAAGCGTATTATACTAATTTATCTCAATGACCACTCGCACGCTTACAATTCCCGCTTCAATCGAAAAAGATATTGCTAGGTTTTGCAATATTACTTCGCGCACGCACGCACACACACACACATCGAATATAAAACGAACGGAATTTAACTCAAAAATATACGAGAAAGGTTCACTAAAAAAAAAAAAAAATTTCAATCTCAATATATTTATACATACTTTAATCTAAAACACTGTACGTTACATTAATTAATTAACTGACATTACGCACACCCGTGCGAAATGAATTTTATTGCAAACTCGTTAAAATTCAAATCTCAAATGTAATTTATTAATATTATAATACGTATTTAAGATTTAATTGGAATTTAAACACAAGGGAGGCGAGTCCTTGAAGAGGAACGCACGAAACGCGCTCATTTGCGTGCGCGCTACTGATTTTCTCGTCAAGAGAGAAAACGATACCCTCGAAATCGCCTGTTTCGAGAGAGGCGAAAGCCTGTGTGTGTGGTTACGGCAAAATCACAAAGAGGAGAACACGTGCGGAGGCCCCGCCGCGATTTTGCGCGAAGGCCACTCGTCATTATTACTTACGTGCTCTCGGCACAAATCGATTAATCTCACGCATACGAGCTCGATAATGGGACCGGCTTGCATCTTTTGAATGCATGATATAATTATTTGACGGTGCAACCGCCTGCGCAACGTTCGGGTTTGTGATTTCTGTGTGACCACAATAACGCGCGCGCGTACCGGACTATAAACAGAATTTCAAATTATCTCTCTAAACTGTAGCTGCATTGCGGCGAGCGAGTTAGATCTCGTTTAATTAACTCTTGCGTTGGTATTAATATACATGTGTACACATACATATGTAAACAAAGAGATCGCAAATCTCTAGTATCCAAATAAGACCTTACCTTTGCGAAAAAGTCGAGAGAGAGAGAGAGAGAGAGAGAGAGGAAAGGACGGATGGATACTTTGATGCGGAACGATAACGAGCGGTGCACCGGCACTAATTAACTCGATAAAATGATGCCATAATGCAAATTAGAACGTTCCATAGGATAGATAATTGGGCGCATTATCGATTGTACGTATACAGATGTTACATCGCGCGCAGATATATATATATATATATATCGGACACGTTTCAGATTTATCCCGGGGAAAACGCAATTTGGCGGATACATATCCGGCTACTTATCGTCCGAAACTGATTTCCGCCGGGATTTCCGATTCACCTCCGAGGAAAAAGTCCGTTCATTTTTACATGTGCCAGTTTCTCTGTTTCTCACATAATCTCGCGGATGAGGGAGTGAGAGAAAGAGTGAAGAAAAATAATTAAATACAGAGAAAAAGAGAGGAGAATAAAAAAAAGTATTCAATTATAAAGGGTGTCTCGCGGTGGATGAGCGAAAGAAAGAAAAGCTCATTGTTATTATTCTCTCCCTCTTCTTTATTACATTTACCTCTCTTTGTCGTGGATAAAATATATTTTCTTTCTCTCTAACGAGAGAGAGAGAGAGAAAAAAAAAAGACATTCGCAAATGAAACCGCAATGAGCAACAATGACAACTCGAACTTCCACGTTTCTCGTTATTCGCAAGAGACCAATTCTCCGGATTTAAGCTCCTTCTACGATAACACTTGTAACTTGAATGCACCTTCAAACTTTCTTCTCTTTCTAAAGAGAGAGAGAGAGAGAGAGAGAAAGAAGGAAAGAGGGGAGGAAGTAAAATTTCTTTGTGTCAAAAGACGGCCAATCGCGAAATGCAAAATAAATTGCGTGTGCGAGACAATTTTGCAGATCGCGCTTTATATATAAGTATAAGCGCATTTTCCTTCGCGAAAAAAGTAACATTTTATATTCGACTTCGTGGAACAGATGCTTCCCGATTTCTTTGATTTGCAAATTTCGCTTCGAGCCGATATTGATCAATAGACACTTGAATAGCATATTAATTTTATTTATAGTTTTTTTTTATCCGGCACACACAGATATTACATTTAAATTTTAAATCTTACAAGGGCTAGATTTCATGTAAATAAATAAAAACAAAAAAAAAAAAAAACAACCGAGAGATTTTATAAATTTTATTTTATTTCTCTAAATATTTTCAAAACTTAATACATAAATTTTACAAAATTATTGGAGCAGCGGTGGAGCATGTGAAATTGATAAGGGAAATATTTGATCACGTTACAGGTAAGAAAATATTAACCTCGATGAAGTAAACAATCGATAATGAAAGAAAAATATTAATACGAGATTAACTTGTGCGTAAAGCTTTCATTCGCCTTCATTCTTCCGTTTATCAATGAAGAAGAGTCCACTGGCTTTCCGCTCATTTAGATGAAGAAAGGGAGAAGGAGGAGAGACTGAAAACGAGAAAGAGAGAAAGAGAGTAAAAGAGAGAAAGAGAGAGAGAGAGAGAGAGAGAGAAACGGAAGTTGCACAACGAGCGGATGTCGGCGGATCGATGGAAATGAGTCACCCGAGGTGTCCCGGCGCGGGTCTACATAGGTAAATAGGTTAGCGCCATTGAGCGTGCGCTCTTAAGGCCGCTTCTTCCTTACGGACCGCTTAGTGAATCGATAGAGAAAGCAGAAAGCAAGCGGAGAGATGTCCCCGTGGCGAGAACAGTGAATTCCCGCGCAAGCACGAATGTGTTTGCTCGCACGCACACACACACACACACACAAGTCGAAATGACTTTATCTACTTCTCGAAGTAGATTTCAATGCACCTCGGCGCGCGAATTTCCATATTCGCGCTTCCGTCTCGCGCAAAAATGTTCCGCGTTCTCTCCGTATCGGCGTCTATTATCGAGATCGTTACGCGCGCTGTAAAGCGCGAAAACATTTACATTGGAGAAAATAAAAAATAAAAACCAAAGAATATTGTGCAACATCTATCTTTGACTGCGAATTTGGTCTGGGGTATAAGTCCGCGAGAGACCAAATATTAAACTTTCTAAGCCACTCATCACGTCCCAGTTTTCCGAGAGGATATCGCAACGAAGAAGCGATGTGTTATACGACTTGCTCTTAACTCTTGCCTGGCTTCCTCTCCCGGACGACCTAATTTCGCGTTTATCTCAAACTGCGTGTACAGAAAGTTCCCTATATTGACACACATACACATACACATACACTTCTCTGTATCTCGCGACCTCTTGAAAAAAAAATTGCGTATCGCAAAATATAGATCCGCGCGAGAGAGTCGAGTTTGGACGTCGGCCAATCGTCTCATCTCTCGTCTGTGTATCTTCGGGATTGGTACTGAAACACAGAAACCTCTGCGCGAGAAGAGGACCCAGCTCGTAATAATCTCTGTTTTCCCTCCCATCGTGTTTTATATAGGGTTCAAAATCGCGCGCATACGTATACAGAGAGTGTATGAATAAAACATTGTTTTAATATATAATATTTGCAATATTGCAATTCGCAATTCTACATATATATATATATATTTTTTATATGTTTGTTATTTTAAAGCAAATAGCTCCGCGCAAGGAAGGATATCTAAGACCGTCCCGAAAGCAAGGAAGAAGATCGAATACTGTCGTTTCGACAATAAAAATTTTCTTTATAAAAAATAAATGACACTATAATTAAATTATGTTTACGCAGCGTTCAAAAGTGACAAACGTGCGCGGGCAATCGCATCGTTCGCCGTAGATAACCGCGAGAGGTTCTCAGTTTATGGTATGTATTAATAATGTGTTTATCGACTTTCCTATCGCACACATCAAGCAAAGTAGCTTGAAGTTATTGTAATACTGCTACTATTTTTGGTTTTGCTAGCCTTGAAACATCTTCGCGCTTTAAAAGGATAAGATCTATCCAATCCTTATCCGCAAGCAAAATAAAAGTATTCTTTATTTGGTGCGCGTGCAAATGTGTGTTTTTGCAAATAAAGTACCTAAAGCAGCTAAACTTTGGAAATTCATTTCCACGGTCTATCAATACATTTCGTGAAACGACAATAAGTAAGTATAAACAATCTCGGACGCGCGTAACTTCGAAACCATTTTTGTTTTTCACCGATCAAAGAGTTGGAAAAATATTTAGATAACACATTTCAGATAAATATTTAGATAACGCACTATATCGTGTATAACGATATCGAGTCTCTCTCGTGCATTGTGTGTCGTGTTGAACGCGGTGTTTTCAATCGATAGCACTGGGTAATTCACCGAACTGTACTAACTCCACCCCGTAACTCCACACACAGCGACTGGAAATAAAGATTTATTTCTGTCCGCGCATTATAAATCCGATTCTTATTTATAGTTCGCACACACAAGTATGCCGCATATACGAGTCTGTCTCTCATGCGGACGCGCGGGGAGAGACGTTGTTTATTATATAGATTAAATATAGATTAATTCGATATAAATGCAGACACAACCAAATTAATACCGATTTATCTCCGCGTTGCACAATCACATTATATAATATTCCAGAATTTATCTCTCTCTCTCTTTCTCTCTCTCTCTCTCTCTCTCTCTCTCTCTCTCGATCAGATCTCCAAGTCACGTACGATCTGACATGTAAATGACAATCAACAATTCCTACGGTAAGGTAAATATCTACCACCGCGGAGCCGCCGCGCGCTATTTCATTTTGGTTTACTTCCGCCCTGTCTTCCACACCGCCGACCCAGAACTAGGTCCTTTCGATTCGATTCGAGGATCGTATCTCGGATCCGGCAATTTATATCCTCCTCCGTAGAAAGCCGAGCACACGCCATCGGGACAAAAGCCTATTCGCTGACGCATGAAGAGAAAAAAGTTCGAATTGATAGTAAATGGGAACGTGAACGTCGCAAAGATTACGTGGGAAAAAGATCCGGAACGTCGACCTATTTTCATTCGGAAGTCTCATCGCGAGTCACTCGATACGCATCTCTCTGATCTGAGATTTCGATTTTCGCGAAAATCTTTCGGGATCACACACATCCCATATCCGGGTTATCTCTCTAAACGTCCCGTTCGGCATTTAATAACGACCGTAATACAAATTGTGAGATATTTGTAATAATGATTATACGCGAGATTTATTTAATGATTGCTCGCGCGCGATATTTGTGATGCTGATTGCATGCGAAAATAATTGTAAATTTCAAACGGACGCAAATAAGCAATTACAGAATCTACGGCATATCGCGCAATAATAACAAAATAACACGATACTTAATGCGCTGCTTTATTTATCGAGCGCATATGGTTGAAATTGTTATAGTTTTTTGTAAAGGTTGAAAACGCGTCGCGCGAATAATAATCTCTCGAAACGAAAATACACGCAGTTATTTCACAGATATTTTCATTCATTTATTTATTTTTTCAAATCCGATAAATTTTTTTAATTTGCGTTATTTGTAAAAACGAGCTTATCGCACCTCTTTTCCTCCCCTCCCTCCTCCCCCATCCTCCAAAAAAAAGATCGATTAATAGGACACGCGTAATCGGTAACGCACACGCACGCTTAGATGAATTTTGTTTGTACTGCGAATATGCAAATTCTCTGCACACGCCGCGTTGCAGAGATTTTCCCGGTTACATGCTTAACAAAGGCCGATTATAATTAGCTTTCGAACGATAAAGAGCGCATAACAATAGAACTCAGCTTACAATGAAAGCTAAATACAAAACTGTTAACTATGCCACCACATTATAAAATAACGCAATAAATAAATCGGACGGTTTGAAGTAAAATTGGACTTGTTTTTTTCGTTGCTTTGAAGCGGATTAGTGAATAAATTAATAAATTAATAATTTTAATAATTTGGATTTAATTTAAAGTGTTTTTTTGCTTTTTCTTTTTTTTTTTTTCCTGTTCCGAAAGAAACGAACGCCTCGGTGAGATAAATTCTGAACGTATCACACCGACGACGATTCGCACGACACAGTGATTTGCTGCTGTTCGCCGAAAGCGAAACGAAAGCCTTTGCGGTCAAGGTTAAGGTTGGGTAAGGTCGCATTAGCCAATTTTTGCAAGTTTTCTTCTCTTGGCCAACTGCGCTGGCAAACAAACCGATCAACGGCGACTCGACGATTGAACTTGACACTTAATGACCGCGAGAACAAACTATCTTTCTCTCTTATATTATTTCTCTCTCTTCTTATTTCAAATTTGGAGTGTAATATATATATAATTTTATATGTAATATGTATCTATACTAAAATTAATATATTAGAGAGAGAAGATTATATTAGCACAAAGAATTAGTAAAATACAATATTTTCCTACATTCTTAACAAAACTTTCGCTATTTTTTTTTTTTTTCTGTCTCTCATTTTCGCTTGATTTTCTTTCAATGGAATAAACATTGGAGGCGATTGTGACCAAGAAAATTTACTTTTTTTCCTTCACATTCTCAGAGAACGAACAAAGACCATCGGAATAAGAACTTTATATTGCGTTTTCTCCGCCTGTTTCCTCTCTCCAAAGTATTTGCTATTCGTATCGACGGAAAATCTGTTATGTGCGAAAAAAAAGTGACTAAGTGTGTAACATCGCCGAAAAATAACGGGAGACGCAACGGAATATAATATGTAAACAAAAAAAAAAACATTTCCAGATATTTCAAAATGTTTTTTTTTTGTTTTTTAATTTTTATCTAAATTGTCGCGCAGAGAACGTTTTATTTTATTTTATGTAGTTTTATTGAAATTTGCACTGAAAATATTTCTCGTTAAAAAAAAAACTCCGTTAAAGCCATTGTATTTTCGTTTTCTCTTTTTTTCCTCACTCTTCCGCCAATTTTCGTATTGTCCTGTGTGCAGGACAATACGAAAATTGGCCTCGCGTTCTCTCGTCGATATACGTGCAGCTAACGCTTACTTGGGGAAGAGAATTCTCTCCGACGCTTGTATCATGCCAAGTTTCTGGCTAGCTGCTGGAAAATTGGAAGTTCCGTACCGACCGATGTTTCACATCGTTTGTCACGCGTCGAGCGACACACACAAAAACCTACGCCTGCTCGCTGCGAAAAACTCGCTGCGACACGTTCAAATGTGATTTATATAATATAAAATCCGTGACAACGACAAATCCATTATTGAGAAACAGCTGGAAGTATTTTTCCGCGTGCTTCTTATACATATGTGAAATGAAGAAATCAGCGACTTCATATTCCTTCGCGAAAAAAAAACCAAATATCTTCTCAATAACTTATTTCTTCTAATTTCACGCTATTTGTGGTCTTGATCAAAAAAACAAAAAAGACAACATAATCGAAAGATACAACAATCAGCACAAATCTGATTCATCAGTTTTTTCCCCGAAACAGAGAAAAAGACGAAACGAGAAATAATTTAAAAAATTTTAAATCCGTGTTTAAGACGAAAGTTTTTTTGTTTCAAAGTGAAACAAAAAAAAAAAAAAGGAAAGAGGGGGGAAAGAGAAGCCACACGGTCTAGGTCTCGGTCACGATTGTCGGGGGCTCATTGCACGCGTCGTTTATACACGATGGACCTTGCTGCCATTGCCTTTTCAAGATTCTATCTAAACTACTGCTTTTTACAAGCATGCAATCTGCTCGCGAGCCGCTGATGCACGAGCGCCCTTAACCTCGCGCCGTTGCTTGCATCGTTCTCCGCGCTTCGATCGGGTGGTAATAGTTGGGGATAGTGAGTAGTAATGCGCACACAGCAACGCCTGAGCAAACTCGACGAGAATTTTGTCGAGTATTGTCACAATCGCGCACGGAGGATATCGTTAGAACGAGAGCTACACACGTAGTAAAAGAGTGACGAGGCATTTTGCTGAAGAATTCTAAGAGCCTCGTACAATGGAAACCGCGAATTCTGTTTGGCTCTCGTGTGTGTCTCGTAAATAGCGAAAAGGGAGGGATCTCTTTCACGCGTTCTCCGCATAATGGCTTAACGAGATAAGAACGTTTCGCGCGAACAAGCAGAAGTTACCACTTTCGCGGGAATATGTCGTCACAGGGGTCGCACACGAAGAGAATATCATATTATGTGAGAATATCACGTGTCCCAGATTTTTATCCGATTGTGCAAAACACGACGCGCGACTCGTAATTCGTAATTTGTTTCGTTGAAAACAAACAAACAAAAAAAAAAAAAAGATTACCGAATTTCGAATTTAAAGAGACGTTAACGTTTTATGTTATTTTTCGCGAGAAACACGATATTGAATTTATTGTCAAAAATTTAATATACTTTTTTTAATGTAATACACATACATTCTCTCTTTTATTTTTCTGTAGAAAAAAAATATATTGTACAAAATTATTTATATTAAATTTTTCTTTCTTATATTAAATTTTTCTAACTGATTTTACGAGATCGTGCAGTTATTCGAACGGTAACAAGATTTTTTTAATTTAGCATAATTTATAGTGGAAATTTATTTATTTATTTTTTTCTATTTAACGCCGCGCTCAAATACAGTCGCGAAATGAATGAACGGAGTTCCACTCACCGTTAACGGCGTGGAGCTCCGTCGGCACCGTGAAATGTGCAGTGTGAAGGGCTAGCTCACCAGAATCGGCGGCGGCCTGCAGCAGCATCTGCTGATGATGATGATGTCGCGTGGACGCGCGATGATGATGCACGCTGTTGAGAACAATGTTGCTGGACGTGCGACTGAGCGCTTTTCTTTGCCTTATCGCCTCCTTGTAGATCTTGAAATACATGATGATCATCACCAGGCCCGGTATCCAAAAAGAAACGCAGGAACTGATGAGCGCGTACGGCATATTCACTCGAAACTCGCAACTCTGAAATCCCAAGAGAGAGATTCCAAGATTAAAAATTATGTATTTATAATCTCTCTTTGATATTTAAAAATTACATTTGGTATATTGGACGGTTTCTTCTAATATTTTACTTATTTTGAAATAGCGTATGAAGAGGATAGATGTTAAATTAATAGAAAAAAAAAAAAATAAACCAAGTGGAATTCAGGCATGAACGCAAGGTGGATGGACGCAAATTAAAAAGTAAGTTTTCTTTTTGGAATAATTTAATGTTAAGAACTTTCATCCAGCAGACATTTCGACCAACTTTTTAGATTCTTTTCAATGCTCACATGAAAGTGTGGAAATTAATTTCCACATTAATAAATAAAATTTAACTTTTTACTTATTAAGAAAATTTGAAGTTTTACTTATTTAATTTCACTTATCGTTTAACTTTACTTTTTACTTCTTGTTGTTTTTGTGTGTGCTTATTTTTCTTGATATTGATTTAACATTTATTCTCTTCATACGCCATTTCGAAATAAAGTCAAATATTAGAATTTTCCAATATAATACATAATATAATATCAGAGAAATATAAATACATAACATCCAATGTCTTACCTCGGGATGCTTCGCCATGTAATCCAAGTGTTCCTTTGTCGTGTACCATCCCATAAAGATGGGGATGAAACTTATCAACGCCGGCAGGATCCAAGCGCCTCCCAACATACATCCCACGGTGCTTTGTTTCATGATCACCTGGTACTCCAAGGGACTCACTATGGCGTAGTATCTGTCGACGCTGATGCAACAAAGATGGAGAATGCTCGCGGTGCTGAAGTATACGTCCAGGGAGTTCCACAGATTGCACATAACCGCCCCGAAGAGCCACCTGCCCCCGGAGAGCTCCACCGAAGCGTTGAAGGTCATTGCGCATATCGCAACCAACAAATCGGCCGCCGCCAAACTGACAACGTAACAATTAGTCACCACACGAAGTCTACGATGTCTTCTCACGCTGGCGATTACCAGCATATTGCCCAAAATCGCCGTGATGATAATGCTACACATAATGATGCCTTTGATCAACACCACCAGCACATTCGCGCTCTCAGGGAGGTTCTCCACCGTCGGGTTTTCCGCCGATGACGTCACGTTCGCAATTGTTGCGGTTATTGTGCTGGTGGCGGTGATGGTATTGTTGACGACGGTCGATGAAGATATGAACTCCGGCCGTGGTAGACTCGTTGACATCGCTGCCATTACATTCAGCATGACGACGGACGCGTTGATGGTGTTTCACTGTCGGGGTAAAGAAGGAAAACTTTTCTAAACTTTCTTCTCTCTCTCGCGAGCTTTTTATTCTTCTTAGATTTTTTTTTCTTAGATTTTTTTTTCGAAGATCGAAATATTCTCTTATAATATAATTCATAATTTGGTCGTTTGCATAGTTTGTTAAACAACTATTTGAGCGTTTTAATTCTCGAACGCGTTTGCAACTTTAAATTGAGTTAACGTCAAGATTTATAATTTTAAGACGGTACTATTTACATCGTAACGATAAGATTGATTTAGGAGAAAAATTTTAAGAGGCGCGTTGAGAAGATTACAATTTTAAAGTTATAGATTACAATTTTAAAGTTATAATACTTTCGAGTTTGGATTACGCGCCGAGCCTTTTAAAGTTCAATTTAAACGAAGAGAGAGAAAGAGAGAGATAGAGAGAGAAAGAGACATAAAACGATGTAAATAAGATTTGACTCGATAAAAAATTTATCTCTCCGCATTGCTATCCGATGTGTATCTCTTATCAACGGAATTTCAACGCAATAATATAGCGCGGATTTTCATCGAAAATTTCAGTCCCGGGACGTTCCAATCAACTCGAGCGATTAAAGATTAACACGTCTAATCTTTACTCGCAAACACACACGGTATCCCCGCTAATGTTAGTCACATGAGACGGATGAGAAATATTAATATATGCGAGAGGTTGGTGTAATTTTCAAAATAGCTAAACGTTACACAGCAGTTACGCGCGTTTCAAGCGACGCCGCCCGGTAAAAGGATTTACTTTGCGGGCAAACCTCCGTAGTATAATGCCATCCAGCCAATAGCTAACCATAATTGCACGTATAATTCGAAGATTATGTTGAAATTACTTCGCGCGCACAAAGTTACTTTTAAAAAGAAACTGCACAAATGCTCGCAAAGTTTCTAATTTATTTCTCGACATTACAAAGGCAGCAAACGAATATATTCACGACACAGCAATTGCGCCGCCGCGTATCAATAGCCGGCATAATAAAACAGCAAAACGGATTCTCGAGATGCCACTTACTTGCTCGCGGCGGTCTTTAATTACTACGTTCTCGGGGGGAAAGGTTGGAATGGCGACATAGTGGCAGCGTATTAAGAGCAAAAAGAGGTTAATAACTTCTCCCGGGTTTCTTGTCGGTGGCGCAGAAATATTACGAATGACCGAGAAGAAAAGAAAATTTCCTCATTGTGTTTCCCCGAAGCACCCGCAACATACCCCTGACTTTTGCTCGAGCAAACACAATATTCAACTGCGATTGCAAATTGAGACCGGAGTCTCGTTACAGCG
Organism: Pseudomyrmex flavicornis; assembly: GCA_014825475.1. NCBI lineage: Eukaryota > Metazoa > Arthropoda > Insecta > Hymenoptera > Formicidae > Pseudomyrmex > Pseudomyrmex flavicornis. Next base: position 16,672 of record QVNW01001170.1, read on the forward strand.
AAGCGGAGTTGTACGATAAATATTGAACGAACATTTCCCGACTTCGATTAGTCAACGTGGTGTAGTTTTTACAAATAACAAACCTCGATTTGCTTTTTCGATCGAACTCGGGCGGAGAATGGTGATTAAAATTGCAAATATTGCCAATTAACAGTGAAATGCAGATATACGTGTTTTTTTCCCCCTCCGATTGTGTATTTTTACGAAATATGAAACGGAACAAAAAATAAAGGAATGTGTGTGCGTGACAATATTGTTGAGGTCAGTATTATATTTATTACGGTTCTACAACAGAAAGGAAAATTGCTCGTAACGAGCGAACAAAACGATTTCACTTCTGCGTATTTCCACGAACGTAATGATGTTTATTAAGACGTACTCGTTTGCATATCTATCGTAATAAAACTTAAAATGTTTTCACAGTGGAACGAAAAGAAAGAGAGAAAAAGTTTTCGAATTCTTGTTTACGCGACTTTACGTTTTCCACGATGGAGTTTGAATATGCTTTTTTGTGAAGTTTAATCATATATATATTGAAAACATCTTGCGAGATGTTAAGATTTTTTTCTCTGTAGTTTCATTTTTTTTTTTTTTTAATCTAGACTGAATTAAATATATATATATACATATATGATATGTAATATTCGGGAGCACATTATATAAAAGTCATATTTCTTACTTTCTCTCTCAGGAAAAAAGAAATAAGAATCTCTTCTCTAAGTAGAAAAAAATGAGGGATACGCGCGTAACCAACAAAAGAAAGTAAAATCCTTTCTTATGTGTTTCCACCGGGAATAATCTCGCGTTTGCAGCTTTTGAAGTTTTTTTCATTATATAAGGATATCTCTTGCGCACACAGACTCCGATATATATATTTATATGCATTTATATGTATCTATATATATATATATATATATATATAAATGAGATTCCACGCAGCAAAATTTCTCATCACGATCGTTCTTACTCGAGGTAAAGAAATTTATTGCGTGAGCTGTCTTGTAAATTGTTATGTGACATTACGAAGACAAATAGTGTTCAAACACGTATAACTGTAACTGTAGTAATATAATATGTATTTACATATAAAATATAAATTTAAATATTATTTTATAAATGTAACATATGTGTGCATTTATATTTTCGAATTAATAGAATCACATAAATGTAGTTATTTAAACGAACGTTTAAATAAAAAGAACGTTTTTTATTAGATACTGTTTTTTGCAATAAATATGTATACAGATTATATATATATATTACTATTATATATTAATTGAACTAAAATTATTATACGTATTTACCAACTAAAAAAATATTAATTAATAATATTAAGTAAAATTTACGTTCGCAATATCTGCGCAATACATCTCCTTTTATGCAACCTCTATGCGCGGGTGTGTAGCTTCCGAAATGTAGATTGAAAAAAAAAAAAAAAATCTCCTCAAACTCTTTCGATCGTCAATTGAAACGACTGTGAAATTTAATTTTCCGCTTTTACATAAAAACAATTTCGGAAAAGCAAAAATCAGATCACCGCAAATGATCCTGCGGATCTTAATAAATTCGAGCTTTTCCCCGCTCGTTCGAAACAAACGACAAATCGAACTTCCATCACTGTCACGTCCGGAACACCCCGATCAAATTGCAGCTCTCCTCCCCACTGGTATTGATAAAACATATTTTCATTTTTGTTCTTTTACAAAAACTTAACAAAATCTTAACGTGCGTGTTTTATTAACGAATTTACGCTCACAAACCGTTCAACGAGGAGTCGTGCTGACTGTTTTTATTGAGATGCGTATTTAACACGCATCGTGTAACGGCATCGCACACATTTTCATTCATTCTTTCCTGCACAACCGCGTTCCGAGAACGGACGTTCGACGGACGCGGACAAGTGCCAACGGTTCAGCCGGCGTCGCGTATCGGACCGCACTGTCCTCTCTCGTGAGAAAAAGAGGGTCGTTGTGTTTCCCGCACCCTCCGCTTGCGGCGCGACGGTAGTGAAAACAACCCCTGCAATCCTCTCCTCGACGCTGGCTGGCAATCCACCACGACATTGCCAACCGTAAAAGTGCGAGATTTATTTCAAATTTGCGTGGGACGAGACTAAAAAAAAAAAAGAATTTATACAATGTCAATCTACTCACAATTTTAATAGAAGAACATTGCAGAGTCAATTATTTCAATTATTTCACTTGTGTCGGGTTTTTTTTGTTTTGTTTCTTGCACGATCTGTTAAATAATTGCGAACTACTAATTGTATTTATCTTCATCATTCACGACTAGATCATAAAAGTCGACACGAGTGAAGTATCTTGGATTGTTTTCTATTTTTATAGTTTTTTAATTCGAGAACAATAAGATCTCTTTTGTCAATCTCTTTGTCATTGCCGCATTGTGCTATCTTCGAGAGAACAAGTTCCGGTCTTGTAGTCGATACGCATAGGTGCATCCCACGCGTCTCATCGTCGCGTCATGTAACGTCCACGACGTTAACATCGCACAAGTGTGCATCTGGATGCGGAACATGTGCAAACTTCTCTCAAGGCGTTGTGTTGCATGAACAACTTCGGAACAACTTCATACAGACGCGTCACACAGTAACTGGATGTATACGGACGCACACTTTGCGGACGTTGCGCGATGCGCACCGCTGATATTTCCCTGATTGGCACGGTAATAAATGACAATGAGACAACCTTGCGTAATTCGATTACTAACTCACGTCTCTGGTTAATCTAATCGGCACATACAAATCAAGTTTATGCAAGTTAGCTTTTGCGGCTCAATTTCAATTCGTCTTTGAGAGAAAACTGATTGCAATTCGAGAAAACTCGTGTTACACAACCGACAAAATTCTATATATGTATGTACGTGTCTTTCTACGTGTATTCCATCTCTCTTATATTCTATTATATTTTTTTATTTTCCCCAACTACAAGAATTACACTTGAAAAATTATTCCGGTGACATCTGCGGGAAGGGAAAAAAACATCTTTGCTGGTATAAAAAATATGAATTGTTTGTATTGAATTCGCTTTTGAAATTCACTTATCAACCGCGGGCAATTTTATGTTACACCGCGAATTTATCTGCAACAGTCAAACAAATGCGCAGAAGAAATAAAATGTCGGTACGGTAACATTTTCCTTCCTTCGAAAAGCAAGATGAACTTATTTGTCGACAAAACAACAAGTCCAATTTGCACCAGCAAGTAAATTGATTCTGTTAAGAGGAGGGGAAAGGGGGAAGGAAGATTCGTCCGCTATGTGTTGTTTTTGCTCGAGCCATCAGCTGACCAACAAGAGCCGAACGAGAACGATAGAAGAGTATTTTTCTTTTTTTTTTTCCCGCCGAACCGATTCGTTAACGTATGATCTACCTACATCATATTTACCTCACGTATCCTGACACATCTGTTTATTTACATACTTTTTCTTCTCATCGAGGAAAATTGATTTTTTTTTTTTATTTAAATATTAGCGCATACTCCACACACAAACATTTTAGTCTCTCGAAATAGATGATTATGAAGTAATAAAGCGAGAACGGCAAAGTCTGGAGGTCGTTTTTATGACCCGTAAGTTTTAATGAAGCACACGTGCGCCACACATTCTTCGCGATACTTTATTTTTATCGTAGAGGTTGGTCAATAATCCGTATTTTTGGTATAAAAGGACGCAATGATATTTTATGGTTATTATTACGAGAACCGCGTACATTCGGAATATTTTCACACGCAAAAAAGAAACCAACTTAGAAGAAAAAATCTGAGGCGTCTAGAAAATGATTTAACGGGAGGAAATGACGTGGTGAGAAAAAAAAACACGAAAATTTTTAAAACGGTATTATTAATTATTCTACATGGTAGATATTTACAATCTCTCTTCAAAGATAGTCTTCGCAATAGACAAAGATGGTTGTCTCTTGTACACACATACACACACAATTTTTCCTCGTCGTGCCATTTAAACTTGCACACATTTGCAGAGTTTTGCAAACACAAAAAACACGTCGTATAATATAAACTTTTTTTTTTTTACAACAAATGCACGAGACTGCAACTTTTAATTATAAACTATCGTTATTAAAAAACCTCTCTATGAGCTCTCCTTCCGCTACTACGGCACATTCAACTAAAATCGCTCGTGTTGTTGCACGGAGCAAAATAATTATTGTGTTCTATCTTATTATTATATTGTTTTAACATTTCATAATTTCTGTAATTAATCGCGATACCCTGTGGATTATTATAATACATGCGCCGCGGGATGCATTAACGGGCTCTTACCGAGATGCTTACGCATCGTTTACTTTTATAGAAGCTATATTTTTGTTACACGTTCTCTTCGTGGCGAAAGGCTTAATTAACGATATTATGTAATCGCGCATGAGAATTAATAATCGTAAAAAAAAATTGATAATCAACACAAACAATATCTGCGTGTATATATATAAATAGAAAAATCTTCTAAAAAAAATATATAAACTTAAGAAAAATAAATATGCAGTATATAGAAAAATTATGTATACATATAATACATACATGTATGTACATATTTTATATTTTAGTTATATATATATATATATATATATATATATATATATGATGTACAATTATACAAAACAATTAAAAAATATATTTTTATATACATATTCCTAAAAATGTGCTTTATTAGAAACGTGGTTTGAAGACATATTTGATTTCTTCAATTTATAATCTAACTAATCTAAGCAAAAACTATTTACAATTTAGTTATTACGCATATATTGTATAAATATATTTATTATATAATACAAATTGCACACTTTACGTCGTGCCGATTCAATAAATAATCATTTAATGCCAAATATAAAAAAAGAAAAAACACACGTACAAAATATTTAATTAAATACAATCAATAAAATTTATTTGTGGAGATATATATACGCAAATTGGATATGATTATTTATCTCGCAATATTTTGTGTAATTCGCAGCAATATTCGCAAATTAGTCGCTTGTGGCAAATTAATCTGTTAAACAGAAATCGCGCGATTCATAAAACCGCGTTATAATGACAAACCATGATGATCGTGCAACCGCATTAAATCCCGCCAGACGAATTAGGTTAAATTACCACGCGTTCAAGATAACTTCTCTCTCTGTCGCTATCTGTCGCGGAATAATTTTCGCATTAAAGTTCATGGAAGTTCCACACACGTACACGATGCATATTCGCACGTTCTCGTTATATTTACAATACACACTTAATGCTAAGTGATTTCATTTGCGCGCTATTGTCTTCAAAATACTACATGTTTCTCTCTCTCTCTCTCTCTCTCTCTCTCTTTATCTCTCACTTGTCTTGTTCTTTTTTGTTTTTATCAAAGGCCCGTCGTAGACAATCGATAATTGAACGTGTATGCAACTGAAAAGTGTTTTATACACATGTTTTAAACATCTGTTGCGTCGCGCATTTGAATACATGTGCAAAGTTGCTTGGCGCATAAAAACACCTCGCGGAACAAACTGACCGAGACTTTTCCGTATACATCGACTTATGTACAATACGCATTATATATTACGAGTTACAATTTAGTTCAATATTTCTATTTATATATTATATAATATATCAGTAACTTATATTTTTAGTGATTGTTTCTGCATTCTGAACTATATACGTATGTAAAACACACTGTATACCCCGCGCTTGATTCTATAGTACAATTCGCTTAGTCGATGCTATATAAAAATAATTACGGTAGGAAGGAAGAAAACAACAAGAAGCACTTTGAGAAAGTACTTCACGCATTCCGTGAAGTCACCTATGACTAGACACGCACATCGATATTGCTCGAAAATATAAATTTCTTATCCCGGAAAAGGTTTCGTCGAGATATCCTAATGAGAATAAATTCGCACACGACGACGTTTCATTTCACACAAAGTAGGAGTAAAAGTTATAAACTTTGCTTTTCTTTTTATCATAATGTTTATTAGCAATTATATAACACACGCACGTTTCACTTGTATCAATTAATGCTGCTAAATGCTAGTTTTCTTTTTTTATTGTTTTCCGAAACACAGCAAGAATTTTAACAAGCATCTAAAAAAACCCTTTCCAAGATAAACGCACACATTTATACACACACACACACACACACACATATGTATATACGTCATTATTTTGATCTTGTTTTAATTTTCTTTGCTATGACTAGAGTGATAAAGTTCTTCTCTTTCTCTCTAAATTTTTTGGAGTGAAAATCCGGTTCATTTTCACTCTAATCATAGAGTCACTGATCAGTTCACTTCATGTGGAGTCAATATTCACTTCAATAGAGTGAATTTATATAAGTGAAAAATTTAACTCTTATTTTTAAAGTGAGGTTTGCCAAATTTCACTCCAAAGTGAAGAGTGCCAAACTTCACTCCAACTTCACTCCAAATATAGTGAAATCGCTTTCTTGTCTTGTGTCAGTACCGGCGTTTAGTTAGCTGCTCAACATAGAGTCGACGTATTTGATAAATTTATATCGTA
>QVNW01001171.1:0-31691 GCA_014825475.1 Pseudomyrmex flavicornis
CCTACCATACAAGCATGAGATCGAGTTCTCGTTCTACGGTAAATCGAAATCTTGGTTGTATCGCTATTTTTACGTTTCTTTTGCCTGAACTTTGATCGAGAGAAAGTGTCTTAGAGAAAGAGAGAGAGAGACAGAGAGACAGAGATTTAATTTAACACAATTAGTATACCTTAGTAGAAATATATTATTAGTTCATTCATTTAAATCTTTTAGTTTTACAATTTATGATTTAAATAGATTAATAAATATGTAGAGAATAATATTTTATTTTTATGGAAGTAGAATAGTATTTATTTTTTATGGAAAGAAATCTAGAATCTTTAGAAAAACTAAAAAAATTATAAAAACAATTTCGATACAATCACAAGATCGTCAGTGTTATGAGCGCGTATTATCGTGTGTGACAACACGATATTTTTCATATCTAATAACATGTCCATCAATAATCACCATAAATTCACCAGCGCGTTTTTAATTACGCTCTCGCCGCGCGCCGACCCTTGTTAAGTATGTATCAATTATCAAGTGACCCGATCGAACCTCTTTCTCTTGGCGCGGCGCGAGAAGATGATAGGTTTCGAAAATTGCACATGGAAATATACAGCATGGAATAAAATCACACACTGTGGACGTAGCATGGAAAAGAACCATAGACGTGCGTACGCACCGACAAAGCGTTTGTGAACATGGCTACGTAGTTGCTAATGTGCACGCAATACCACGTGAACATAGTTCACGTTGGCGAAAAGGGATAACAACTAACTTGGAGCAGTGGTCGCTCTCACAATCAGTCTTCTCTCTGATACAAGAGTTTTCGATCACCAATGTGCTCGGTGATGCACATTTGAACTACGGAGCTACGAACGATTTTATATTTACGCGAATAGAAGTTATCATTTTATGTTCGTATTAGTTTATGTTTCAAGTCCGAGGGGATTTATTTTATAAAGTAGATTTTGTAATCATGTTAAATGTGTTAAGAGAATACATAAAAAAAGTTTAAAAACAATTCTCATAATTCAAGAAAGAATTCACAAACATCAAAGAATTCAAAAAAAATGTTAAAGAAACGAGAGAAAATTACAAAGAAATCTAGAAAGTGAAATAGTAATATAAAACTTCAAATTGCAACATATGCAGAAATTCATTACACATATTAAAATTAAGAAATGAGAAAAAATACTAATAAAAACAACGAATAAGAATGAAAATTTATATAGATACATAAACCACCATCAAATATTAATAAAGAAAGCGAATAAAGAAAATCAATTTACAATGTATGATTGTCTTTATTTGCATCGAAAATCAGTGCGAAATATAGGCGGACACTAAGCATGCAATGTATAAATTGTTTTTTTCAGCTATTGAATAAATACATAAATTTTTGAACTAAATCTATATAAAAACTAGACTTTATAAATTGCATAAAGTCTAGTGTTTATATAGATTGAGTTCAACAAAAGTAACAACATTTCTTTAATAAATAAGTAAATATAATAAGATAAAGTTTTTTCCAAATATAATTTAACTCTGGATAATTTTAAAATTGCCAGTACGCGTCTAATGTATAATAAAGATTAAAAACTTTTAGCTGAAAATAACAAGTGATAAAAGTTGATTTTGCAACTCATATTTATGCGGTCCCTTCGTCGTCCATCGATGTATCTTCCTCTCCAATCGTCAGAATGTCCCTCATGGAAGTGAACCAACAGATTTGTGTCGTCCTACGTAGTCATAGCACTTTTTGTCACTCGCGACGCGGAAAACGCGAAATATATTCAATACACACACGCGAAATTAAATTTTTAATACAGTTCAAACTTTACACTTTTTTAAAGTTCACATTTTAATCACTATTGAGAGTTTTACAACTCGAAAAACACTTAAAAAATTCGAATAAAGGATACTTTTATATCGGAACTAAAATTTCGATGTATGATCCATTGTTAGTGTAACATCCTGTTGCACAAGTGTCATGTTGGTTCCACAATGTGTCACTGCGAGGACTTTCCCGTAGTTTAGGTTTACGAGAATTATTTCGCCTTATATTTAAGCAAAGCATGATATTACATATACTTTTGTGAATAAGAAAAACGTTCGTGTTCGACTCTATACAACAATACGCGTACAATCTAAAAAAATAGTAAATTTAACTTGAAAAAACCGATTTAACCATTGCAAATATATATATATGAAAAAACTCTAAGTCAACATTTGAGTCAAAAAATCTATTTCATACAGGTGCTACTTATTTTTAGATTTTAATAAATAAAAGATAAAATATCTTTAACATTATTTTTCTTTCTCTATCACGATTTTATAAAATACAAGTATGATCAATTTTTCGCGAACATAATGAGTTAAAAATCCGTAGACATTAGAAAAGAGTTTTGCGAAAATAAATAAGATAATAAAATAAACTTAATATTTAACGCGGAATAATCGCGATTTTAATCTAAGGCTTTGCATTTTGTAGTGCAATTCAAGCGTCGATTTTGACGCAGACAAAGCGGCCAAAAATTTCACTTTGGTGAAGACTGAAACATCGAGAACAGTTTACAAAAATATCAAATAATATATATCTTATTATTATGTAAAATCATGTTATATATGGTGATATATATATGTCTGATAATTTTTATAGAAAAATATATTCAACATGTCAATTTCTTGTTTCTTTCTTTTGGCTTTATATAATTTTTAGTATAATTGTTACTGTAACTTATTTTTAAAGAAGATTTATAATATCTCAAAGTAAATTTTAAATGTACCATAATTGGATGCATATATATCAATACAGAATATACACAAATTATGTGCTCGATGTTTGGAAAATCTTCAAAAAACAAAGATCTACACGCGATTCGCACTGATTTTAAATTATCATCATAACCCTAAAATGTACTCACCGAGCGCTGGCCACTTTCTGCTATACTTTGTAACTCTTTTTGTAACTCTATAACAAAAAGAAAAAGTTTTTTTTTTATTGTTGAATAAGATAAGTTTGAACATTTATTTAAATATCAAAATATATGTGGCTTTAATAGATAAGTAACAATTTGATAAAATTTTCTACAAGAAAATGTATTTGACGTTATAAGTTATAATTATACATGAAAATATACGATTGTGAAAACAACATACCTTTGTGTCAGCATTCTGTTGCCCGAAATAGCTTCTCCGCAAAACGAACATCCTCTTCTCTGCATGAACAATGCGTCCTAAACACCAAAAAGCAAAAGAAATCTAATAAAATTAATTATGAAAGATAGATTATTAAATCTTTAAATAAGTTAAATTTATTTAAAGTTTTCAAATAAAATGTGTATTGAACTTGCAAATACAACACTGACCTTCAGATTAATTATCTTGAGATTGCCCGAATCGGCTCCTCCAGTGCTGCAAACTCCTCTGCGAAATCTGTACAACAACTTGGAGTATATAAATTTAGTTGTTTTAAAAAGTCAAATAAAATTTGTAAAGCAAATAGCAGCAAATGATGATGTAAAAGAAAATGATACCTGAATATTTTCCATGAATTCTGATGCTGTTAGCTAAAATCTTTTTTTGATAATCACACACACATATATTGCGTAGACAGTTGCAGACCTTTTCTCTATTCTTTTTTATTCTTCTTCCTGAATCCATCTCCTTTCTGAATCCATCCAGTTTAATATTCAAAATAAATCAAATCGACGCTTGCAGCAGCTCGCTGTTCACATGCCTGTAGAAGCACGAAACATATAATAATTGTATATTATTTGATAATAAGAGCAGCAAATGATGATTGAAAGTGATGTACTTACTTGATTACATTTCATCTTGCTCTAAGGTAATATATATTGCTCGTCAGTCAAGAATCCTGATGCTGCTCGCTAAAAATCTTACTTTTTTGCAGTTGCAATTGTGATTACAGCAAAACACGAAATTTAGTTTCTCGTGCGCGTCTTGCGAAAGCGCGTACGATCGCGAATTGCTTGTCTTTTACCGTCATTCAGCAAGCACACGATGCTAATTACGTATCAATGGAAACGTTCGATATTTTACGACACTCACGTATTTGCGCGCGAGACGATAACAATTGCGTAAAATACGTACCAATTAGAAAAAGTTCACCTCGCGTCGCGCGTCTGCCATTTTGTTTTTCGGGCGCGAACAGTCGCGAACAATTTCACCGTATATTCGCCGATTACGACTACCAGCGATAATAATTACATATCACTGCAAGTCACACTTAGCCCGACACTTTAGAACACACATGATACGACTGATATTTGCGCGCGAAACGATAATAATCGCGAGAAATGCGGGAACAAGTAGTACGAACGTTAGTTCCTCTTCGCGTCGCGCTCTACCATGACATTGCCCGCGAGTTCGAACGTATCGAAGCGCGCGGTATTTCGAGAATCGAAGTATCGATTATCGAAGTATCGACGCGAGAAGCAAAGAGCGTGCACAGTGCACATAGCACGGAACAGAACCAAATCGACCGAAAAGGCATTTTTATTTATTGGATTGATTCGTATAGATGATGACGGGAACATTTTATTTATATTTTTATTATAAAAGATCGAGAAACAATCTTTTACATAAAACATAATTTTGACCAATCAAAATCTTTTATTTCTCTTTTCAAGCCGGAGTTTTATTTATGCATAGTATGCGTGTGGCATGTGCATAAGGATGAGAGTGTCTATACAATACCATTTGTAATTTATGTCTACGTAAATACCATACATTTACCTGACGGAATAAGAAAAATGTACTTAAAACATGTGTGACAATGGTGAAAGTTATTCCTATGTTGATAAAGCGAGTGAATTATTGTAAATTGTGACGTACATAACCTGAAAAAAGTTTATGTGAAATGGGACGCAGGAGCCTAACTGGAAAAAGATATTTATCTAAATCGATTTGTCTGTCTCGGAAAAGAAAATGTATTCAAAGGTAAAATAATTATTTCTGATTATTATAACGTTCCCGATAGCAAGTTTGACCAATTCTATACTGGAAATCACATTTCTTCGGTCTAGCTAAGCTTTGTTATATGCATTATTATATGTGCGTACGTGTGTATTATACAATACGGATTGCGTTTATAAATGAAACCCGTTCTATATTAAGACGCAAACACAAGTCGCAGGTCTCATGAAATAATTTAATCTCATTTGTCAACTTATTGATCATAATAAATAGTTGAGGATGAGCATGAACATGAACTAAGGCTGTTTCGATATATTCACTGCTAGTACTAAAAATCTATACTTCACATTACATATGCTATAGATTTTTCGGTATTGGCAATGAATATCGGAACGCAGTCTAACCAGAATGTGCTAGGAAGTTGTCTCGCTGTGATTGGTCAGTCCGCGATCGTCAACGGTAACCAATAACAAGTTCACAACCTGTAGTATATGTAGTGTGATACGGTTTGACTGATACAAGCTTTAAAGCATATGTGTTCACATTTCACATATGCTCACGAATAAGTGCAAAACTCAAGAAGATTGCATATTATAATAATGGAAAAACGTATAAAACCACTACTGGAGGGAAATGGCAATTCACAGTTTCTGGCCATATTGGCTGCTGTGTTTGTCATTATTTTAACATTAGGTAATATTGCAAATTTATTCGTAGGTTAGATTATTATAGCATTAGATTTTATACACGTGCTTTTTTACATTGTACTTGCTATTTACAGTATAAATTTAATTATGTATTATACTTAAATTACTGTCTGTATGCATATGTTTTTTAAATTTACATATATTCTCAGTTCTGTTTGCACTCTGGCGTAAGAGAAAGTCTGTTGGTCACAGTATCCTCTTGACAGGTCTCAGTGATAGTGGAAAAACATTGATTTATGCAAGATTATTATGTTCCAAATTTATTCATACTTATACATCTGTTAAGGAAAATATAGGAGATCTACCAATCAACAATGTGAGTTATAAGTATTATATTTTTATAATTACTAATGTATACATACATATATATGTATATATTATGTTTGTATATAAGTATGTATATATACATATATATGATATTTATATTTTACTAAAATTAATTAATTGTAGAGTTTTATAAAAGTAATAGATACTCCAGGAGATGAGCGACTACGCAGCAAGTACTTTGATAAATATAAATCTTCTGCCAAAGGACTGGTTTATGTAATTGATTCAGTCACTATTCAAAAGAATATTAAAGATGTGGCTGAGTAAGTATTGTTTGACGAACTTGACTTTAAATTACTTAATAACAGAATGAATTTGGAACACATACATTTTTATATTTAATTATTCTTTTTTAGGTACTTGTATAATTTATTGTCTGATTCTTATATAAGAAAGAATGTTCCTGTTCTTATATTATGTAATAAGCAGGATCAGACAATGGCCAAGGGATGCACAGTGATAAAAGCATTGTTGGAAAAAGAAATGAATATGTTGCGAATGACGAAGACTAGTCAGCTAGAAGCTACAGATGCATCTTTGGCTAATGTTTTTCTTGGAAAACAAGGAAAGGAATTTGAATTTTCGCATTTAGATTCGCAGATTGACTTTGCAGAGTCATATGCTTTTAGTAAAAATCCTGATACATCAGCTAATATTGAAGAATTATATAAATGGATATGTAAGATTGCATAATAATAATATTATTTTGTATGAAGTCAGATTTTTTTATAAGTGATAATTCCTCTCTTGTGCAATCACGATTGATTGGTTGACTATGCGATTAGTCAATTCCATAAGACTTGTTACTTGCGTTTGATATAGAACGGACTTTACATCCACATTTTTGAATGTAGGCACTGAAATTAGCGACCGAAACTTGTAAGAAATTACAATGAGATGGTCGCACTCATTGTCAGATTTCTTTCTGCTACGGTCACGCGATAATATGTATGTAAAACCTAACCTAACCTAACCTAACCTAACAAGACTATCAAGAAACAAATGACCGGCTCAGTTTCGCGATTTGACTCAAGTGTAAGGGCTGCGAACAGGAAGTTCCGAGTTTGAATTCGGTTGGTCCCTCAATCGAGTCGATTAAAAGGCGAATTGAATCGGACCTCCAATTAATTATGTGCAATACAATTTTCTTTTAAACATTTTAATATTTTTGTACTACATAATTTTTCTTTTATATATTTTTTTTACAAATTTTGATTACTTAATTATGAAAAACTGTTTTTTATGCATAGACAATTAATATAGAAACAGAGTAGTTGAAATTTATAAAATGGGAAACCAGAAAAAGTGTCCAAAACATAAAACTCTGTGTGTCCGTAGATTGTCTCGAAAAAAAGCAGCGGTGAAAAGGTATGTAACAAAAACAGTAACATTATATTTAAATGTATTAAGTTTTCAATAAATCCGGGTTTTTCTTTATTCATTATTGTGTCGTAACATTCTTGCTTACGACTTATGATCTTGTAATGTGACACTGTCAAAATTTTATTCCTGTTATTGCTTGCATAAACAGAGCTTTACTGCACGAAAAATAATCGAATAGCTGACCTTTTTACCGATACGCTTTTTACTCTCTTTTTTGCAAAATCTCACTCAGCTAATTAGCAATTTAATTAACGTTTAAGAAAAAATATTTTAATGAATAAGACATGGGTTTACATAACCTTAACTTACCTACGGTTAAAGATGAGTAGTGGAACGCGCTAAAAGTTTAACGTCAACTTTAACGATTGTTCAGCTAAACTCGAGTTAAATTGAAAGTTGTGGAACCGGGCCTTAAATATACAAAAATGAGACAAAAATATGATACGAAACAGTTGAATCTTGAGTCTCTTTCGCAGTAGACTTTCTTTAAAAGAAAGACTGGGTTAAGAGGTTAGGAACATAATAAACATAATATTTAAATGTAGAATTATTATTATAATAATTTGTTTTTTTTTATTAAATTCTTGACTGCATTTTTATATTAATTTTTCTTTGAGTATTTTTTACTGATTTTCTTTGCATATTTTTTGATTTATTTAACATTAACTTTATTTAGATGAAACTGCTGAATTATACTTTACTTATACCTAGTTTTGTTGCTATCAACTATTTAACCAATGTTTTAACTTTTTCTTAATAAGATTTATTTTATATATTTGGTCATTTTTATATATTTTTCTGTTTCTTATTATATGTTAGTAACTTTCTTTTTTTATATTTAGTCAGTTATTAATGAAGATCCAAATAAAAAGATCAGAATGTTTGATATTACATCAATAAACTAATAATCATATATATATAAATAACTTATATATATAAATAACTTATATATTAGTTTGCCTTGTTATCTTAATTTATTATTATAATCTGTATATAATTTCTATTTATGTTTCTATATATATGTTTCTGTATGTACTTATCTCTATATAATTTCTAATCATGTATATTAATAATATATTAATATACATGATGTATATTAATAAACTTGCCTACAAAAGATTTGTTACGTATGTTTTAAAACAGTGATACTGACAGTGACAGTATATTATAATAAACATATAATAGTATAGTACATATACTAATGTATTATAAACATACTATAGAAATGTATTAATATGTATATCTCAAAATGGGACATCAATATAAATATGGCAAAAAAAAACCTCCAAGTATCAAGAGATTGTCTCGAAGGAAAAAATATGTGCAGAGGTATATAACTTTAACACTATTTATGATGTTGATATATTAAACATGTATCAAGTTTCTATTAACTCATTTGGTTTTTTATTTAAAAGATTTTCTTTCAGTATGTGTAATAACACATTATTGCTTATGCTTATACCTTTTACACTGATGTGCAAACTTGTCAAACTTTTGTTCAATAGTATAATACACTTGTGATCACGAATATAGATAAATAAATATAGATAAATAAATATAGATAAATACACATAATTAAGACAAAAACCAATAACTACCCTAACCTACCCTTCTAGCTCTTAGACTTATTCCGTGAATTTTTGATAGCTAAATGTACACATTCTTTATACATATGTTAACAATCTTGTTAAACATTTTATATCATATGTAAAATATTGTACATATATGTGCATATAATATATATATTAATAAATATAAGTGCATATTTAAAATATTGTATATTACACACGTTACTTATATTTTTCTATTTTTTTTCTATTTTCTTTTTCAGACGGCAAGAATTAAAAGCACTAAAGAAACAAATAGAACAAATGCAAAAAGAAAATGCTGAGGAAGAAGACAACATACAAATAGTAGCTGTTACTAGTGATAACAAAACATCGGATTCACAATTATATAATTCAGAGACAAAAACGAAGTGTCTAGAAGACGACAAACAAAAAAAAGGTATTATATATAATACATATTATTGAGATAATAAGAACTTTGCTGTCACTCTTGTGAATACAACTAATATTAAACACACATGTTAAATATAAAATAATAGTATCTTAGAAATTAACATAATTATAAAATTATGTTAAAATTATTAAGATAACACAATATTAAAATATCATTTTATTATTTATATAAAATAATATTTTAATATTGTTATTTTAACTCTAATTCTGAATCTTTGAATGTTTTGAATTTTTTTTATCTAATATCTTTCAAATCGCTTTCCAAAATTCGTTAAAAATAAAATTAAAATGTAAAACGTTTTTTGTTAAATAAATAACAGACATATTAGTAAATATTTGAAAGAAGATGCCAGAATTTTTGCAAAAGTAAGAACTCAAAGTATTCTTCCAATTTAGAAAGATTTTATTACATTATTATCTTAAAATTGAAAGTGGCTTTTTGATTTATACAAATAATCTTGGTTTACTAATTTTGGATGAAGAAAAGAACTTAATATATTGTGCAGATAATATGTAGAAATTATATATAAAATTGCTTTATTTAATAACATTGAACTTATTTGTTGTAATATAATTTCTTTGTTTTTCTCTTTGTTTCATTCTTTGCATGAAAGAATTGATGTTTCCACTTAAAATACTTCATTTTCGTCATGTCTTATTCTTAGAAGAATAAACATTCTTTAAAATATATATTCAATTCTGTTTATATTGATAAATAATAGTAAGAAAGTCTTTTGTGAAATAGTTTCACATTCACATATAGAAAAAATACATTTTAGCACAGTGATTGCAAAATAAGCTCCTTTACTAATATCAATCTTGATCATGTAACAAACAATTACCAAAATCGCCTAATATTTACACATATATACATGTATATATACATACAATGTATATACACATATATATATACATTGTAAAATAAAACTAGAATTAAAAATAAATATACTATACTATTACATTATTTTTCTCTTTATTTCTTTTGCTTTTATAATTTTTTTTAAATATAAAGAATAAAAAAGGAAATTGTATAATATGTGTGAGTATAGTTTAACAAATCGAATGATTAGACGCCATATTGATTGTGCCTTTATAGAGGCGCTATAAACACTGGCAACGAAAGCTGCGTTCCGATATTCACTGCCATTACTGAAAGTCTATGATATATGTAACATAAACTATATGTTTTTAGTATTGTGTAGTATATCGAAACACAGTCAAAAAATACATAGGAAGTTTGTCGGCACCGCGTGCGACTTCACGCGCTATAAAAACGTGAGGCGTCGTAAGATCGTTTATACATATGTATATATTGTTAGGTTATCGTCGATTTATCAGATTTGTTTTGTGTCTCAAACCGGTATCTGTCAACATATCAAAAAACTATAATTTAGATTTGCAATTAGTTACAACCGACAAAAAGGATCAACCGCAATACTTGAAAGCTAGTAATTGCGTGAGCTTATCGTTTGACACCGAACGATCATATGTGTACACGAACACTTTGAAAGAGTTACCATACTTAACTAGCAATTAAAGGAGAACGAAAATATTTAACGTATATTACAAAACTTTTTTAACAATAACATAACATTAATGTTGTGAGAGTTATTTATGTTGTTTTCACAACATAAATAACTCTCACAACATTAATGTTATGTGTATTTATTTTATTTGTCTATTCTTATATTTTTATTTTCTTGTAGATCTATAAAAAGTTATTATTGATAAAATATTGTTTAAAGCAGAATTTTTATTTTGTTTTAAAAATATCTATGTTTATATAATGCAATTTGAATAAATATTAAATTGGCTTTGCTTCAGTAAATGTTAAAATATTTTTAATTTTTAGCATCTGTGAGCACAATGCCAAAAGCACAATTACCTAGACATTCTGTCTCAAATATTCCTCCAGTCCACGTAACATTACAATTAGAATGTAAAGAAGAGCCTTTAAGTGAATCTCAATTAAAATCTATAGTGAAACACAAAGAAAATTTGAATAGGGTAAGTTATTTATATGTATTGATGATATAAATATCAAACACTGATTCTTTTTTCTTCAGGTTACAGCTATTTTGGAAGATTTAGTTAAAGTTCATGGAGGTAAATTGATATGTCAATCAGGTGCAGTTAGTGGTTTTCAATATACATTGTAAGTATTAAATTACAAGATTTTATATGTATATATAAGATTATATACATATATATGATATAAAGATAATGTATATCTAATATACTTTTTTATTCAATATAATCTATTACTATTTGTAGACCTACAACAATAGCACCAACAATAAGTCAAGCAACAGTAACTCCGGTAGTTCAAAATAACTCTCAAATTTTAAATGTTGTAAGCATTCTTTTTAACACTGTGATAATTTAACACGTTGAATGCTATGGGGATCACTGGTGATGCCATATGCATTGCATAACAAACAATTTTTTCCGACGCCTTGGGCAAGTCATATAAAATTAGTTCGGCATTCAACGTGTTAATTAATTTTTTAAAAGTAAGCACAAACATTCATATACATACATATAAAAATATTGATTTTCTGTTTAGACACAAACAAAGAATCCGCCACCAATAAAAGTAAATATTAGTAATGCAAGTAGTGGACCTCAAGGAAATATTCAATTAGTTGTCGATCCACGTAGTATGGGTGTTTTTTTGGGATCTGTTACACAAGCCCAAGGTAGAAAGGTGTTTGCTATTTAATTAGAGAGTTTTCAGATTTGTTATAAAACTTAATTGAAACAAATACATATAAATTTCAGGCACAGCTACCACAACTACAACTGTAGCTTCTACTACTCCACAATCTCAACAAGAAAACGTATTATCAATTGTATTTTTTTATATTGCACATTTACATACTTTTTATCTAAGTACTAATTATATACTAATTTTCTTCAGTACAAACCTAGACTTGGTCGTAGGACAAAAGTTCTTCCAGTGCAACAGTCTGATATTATCGAAGAGGTATGATTTGTATAATTGCATTTTCTAAATTTTTGCTACAATTGATAAGTCTAGAATATATTGTCTTTTTAGCCTCCACCCAAAGTTACTCAAGTAAAAGCAAAGCCTGGAACAGCAACGCAAGTTGTTAAGGGTAATCATTTTTAAAATTAACGTATTCCACAAAACAGCTAAGAAAAAGACTCCTATAACTAACAAAAAAGATTACTGGTCCTTCAGCTACTACCAACCCACAAGGTGTGACAAACTCCACAGCAAATAGCAGTATACAACAGACGGCGAATCAATCAGTTAGGCCTGCAGAACATACTAGTATAGGAGGGATAGCGGTTGGCAGCAAAGAAGCTTTTTTAGGTTGTCTATAACGTTATCTTATTTATTTAACGTCATCTTATATATTTAACGTCATTTATTTTTAAGAACATTTTGATATGTTTGATAATTTATATTTTCTTTCTTTTTACAAAAAATTGTAGCTGCTGAACATATAGACGAAGCAAAAAAAAATTTACCTGATGGTAGAGAATTTACATTTAATAAAACAACTGGTGGCCGAACGTTTCCATCTCTAGTAGTGATAGCAAGACCAAATTTACACACTAAAGATATCACGTCGGTAGTTGGGCAAAAAGAAAGACAAGCATTAGGTAAAACACTTTTAGCATTACCAATGTACATATTACAATCAGTAATATATATTAGTATATATAATAATATATATGATCATCAAAATGTTTTAGATGCTAAAGTTAAAAACGTGCTCATGTTTTCTGCTACAAATTTTGCTGAATGGTTAATCCAGCAAGGCTTGTTAAGATCGGAACAATATTGTACAGAACATCATACAGACGGTCAAAAAAGTAAACTCAAGTTGGGAATGTATAGTGATCAAGGAACATTTCCTTATTCTGGTGGTTATGTGTGGATATGTTGTAATTGTCCCGATAAATTCGTTTCTGTTTTTTCGGGTTCAATCTTTCAAGGAGCTCCTTACACACCTACGATCTTGCTAAAATTGATTTATCATTGGGCTTGTCAGACTAATGTACAAAATGTCATATCTTGGGTGAAAGTGTCTAATGTATATCTGAAAAACTTTTATACGAATTTACGTAGCATTTGTACAGCAGCAATATGGAATAAGGCTCGTAAAATGGGCGGTAACAATGCAGTGATACAAGTTGGTGTAATTAGTTTAGGCACTACGTCACAAGATGGACATTTACGACAGGTGAAATATAAAATCTTGAAAATCTTATTTTGATAAGAAAAAGATTATGCTTGTAATGATGAATTTAACTCTTGTGTTTTTACAGGTAAAAGTCGAGGTTCTTGGTGTTTTAGACCCTACTACTCTTGAGATACGATTGCGTGCTTGCGAACCGATGCAGGAAGGGAACAGACGGTCCTTCAAAAGACGCTTCAATAGTATTTTGTATCCATTGAAAGACTGGGTCCATACAGATTCCAGAATAATGACTGACTTCACTGTCGATAAAAGCACCTTAAATGACATGGGATACAATCACGTTGTGCAGTCCGGTTATCCAGAGCAAAACTCGAAAAATCTTATGAGCAATTATCATATTATGGAATATCTTAGGAAAATTGTACCAAGAATGTTCCAAAACACATTAAGTTTACTTAGCAGACCAATGATACAACAATTCTTAGATGAATTAATATGGAGGGAAATGTACGGTGCTACGTCTGAGCGTGCATTTGACAATATTATCCGGCATATCGCAGAACAAACTAAAATTAACTCTAGTGAGTAAACAAATAAACATGATCACAAATAGGAACTTAACAAATCACGACTTAATATTCTATAATCGATTCTGTCATCGATCGTCAAATAAGAAATTTGCATATTTTTTCAGCTGACAATTTATTAGATCGTCTGGCAAAGATAGCTGCTAATCCATTTCAAGACTGGTCTTACTCAAAGACTGAAGATCAAGAGACTGATGATGTGCCGGTTGTATTATTGAAAGATACATCTCTAGCTGATGCAGCATCTTCTCAAAATAAAATTCCAGAAACAATGAGACCTGGACCGAAACGAGGAAGAAAAAGAACTAATCCCGCGGTAGTAGTTCCAGAACACGAAATAAAAAGAATCGCAATCGATTTCAAGAATAACGAAAAAGAGAAAGAGAGTAAAAACGAGAAACAGCCGAAGGAACAAATTCAACCGCAAGAATTTTATTATGCTACAATGGAAGGTGATAAAACCTTGATTTCAGAGGAATGCAAATCTTTTATACACTTCAAGGTTTGTTCAAAATATTGCTGTATCGACAAGTTTCACAATACTTAAAATAACACAAGTATTTTTGATATAGTGTTTCTTGTGTACAACGATAATGAAGTCCAATATTGAAGTGATGGAGCACATGATTAGTCATGTACCTCCGCAAGTGCCTGGTCAGTCAGAATTGTTCGTATGTCGGTATTGTTGTACCGCACTTTCGTCGCAACATCAAATACTTACTCATGTGTCAGAAGTACATAGCAATTTTGGTCATTCTGATGGTCTTATGGTAGTTTGCGCCATTTGTGAAGAGAAATTTGGTAAGTTATATTGATTATATACACTGACTCGTAAAAATTAGGTAATCAAAAAAATATAATACAATTTATACGGAATGTTCTTCAGGAAAGAACAAGTCATTGATCGATCATTTGTCATCGATGCATTATCCTTCTGAAATGCCATACCAATGTGAAAGTTGCAACTATCGTACGTCCAGTCATAAAGATGTCATAGATCATTATTATAAGATTCACGAAAAAGGTGAAGGATTGCAATGTCCTTATTGTCTTAAGGTAAGAATTAAAGAACAGTGTGCGAATGTTTTCTCATTTCGATGTCGATGTGTATTAATTAAATGTAAATATTGTTGTTTCAAAAAGGTAATACATTTTGTGAACAAGGGCAATCCGAGCGCGTCTAGTGTTTATACTTATTTGTCGCACATGCAAAGGCACATTGTGAGAAGAGATCAAGGAAAAGGCAACAAGTGTACGAGATGTTGTTTGTGGTTCAACCAAAAAAGCTTGCTCATAAAACATCAACGAGAATTACATAATCCTATTTCTAACTCAAGTAAATATGTATTTAATAGAAGAACACAATTTCGTGGTTCTCATATGTAAAATTGCAAACTCTAAAACAAGCCATTAAGAATCAACGCGTTGTTGCGCGCGGTTTTTATATACTTTTATTACTACATAAAATTACTGAAGACAATGATTAATTCACGATTATTATTTATCAAGAAATTCGAACATTTTGGACTTAATTTGGGATTCTCTTTTCCTTATTGTGCTACTTTATAAAAGAATATTCTTATTGGCCGTAGAGTTTGTAATATATATTATTTATCACTTTATGCTAACACACTTGTAACAAAAAGTAGAGATGTATGACTTGTGTTTCTTATATTAGATATATCTATTCTATATTTATATACATTTAAATAGACTTAGTTATTTACACGTGTGAATATATATTTCTGTTATATTTAATTAATATTTTTTACAGAAGCTACACCATATTCCGCTGGCAATATTGGAATTATGGTCTTGAAAGATCGACCGAATATACGGTTTTCTGTAGATAGTCCACCTCCCGAGTTACCATTGAATGAAAAAATACAAAAATGGAGTACTGGACCGATTACAGTAAACACTTCTGTTAGACACTTACCCTGTCAAGAATGCGAAGAAGATATTGACGAAGAGGATCATTATCCGTAAGCATATCATTTTAAAATCATCATTTTTGAGCGAATATATTATATAAATTAACGATTTATCACATAAACAGAGGTGAACAGCGATGTGAACAGTGTCGTTACGTCACGTGTTGTTGGCGTGCATTCCGTGAGCATCAACAACAAATTCACAATGAGAGGCCAAAAATCAGTCTCATTGTGCCGTCTCCTCTAATTAACATTCCGCTAGAAAGGAAAATGCAATGCCAGTGCGGATATGAAACGAATGATGGCAATCAATTAGGTACAGATAGATTACGACATTCCATATTTTTAGCGGAAAACCTCGTGACTTAAGATTTAAATGATCGTTGTATATTTTTTGCAGCAAGTCACATGGTAAGACATGATAAAGTAACTGTGGCGTATTTTGTTGAAAAATCGACGACGTCCGGTATGCTCAACAGTTTAGGACTGGTCCCAAAATCAACTTCTGAGGTACGACATGCTTGTGTATCAAATTTATCTATGTAACAACTTTTACTGACTATATATATATATAAAATATATAGCTTTTGGTGTTAAAACTGATTTGTAGGAAGCTGATGCACACAAGAAATCCAATTCGCATAATTGAGTAACATGAAAATGACGAATGTCATTTTGCTATTGATATAAATAATATATATCATATAAATAAATAGTTAGATAATAAGGTACATACACAGTATCTTCTTTTAAACTTGGAGATTTTGAGACCAAAACGTCAAGAAATGAATAGTGAATTCTTTTTTGTTACGTCTAAACTAGAATATCTCGGTTGCTTGAAACAAAATGATATAGCAAACAATAAAAAAAGAAGAAAAAGAATTCAGAATGAACGTGACAGCGATCGTCCCGACCAAGAACTATAAGAGGCAGCTATAAGAGTGAGCGAGCAAATCGTTTTTGTGATACTGTGCGTTATCAAGAAGACAAAAAGGTCATGAAGTCTGCCATATCTTTTTTTGTAGTGACGAAGATAGAGACAAACGAAATATAAAACTGGAAACCTCCGAGTTTAAGAGGAGCTAATATACTAGAAGGAGCTAATGTAATAGAAACAGGCAAAATTTAAAGAAAAAATAATTACGTATGTAAAATATAATTTTTTGACACATAGAAATACATAAGTCATAAATTATTTTCAGTATATAAACTTACCATCTGATATATTTCATTTATATATATTTAATAGACTGACAAGATTGAAATAAAATTTCAAACTATTATGAAGTTTGATGTAGAACTTGAGAAAAGAAATTCGAGTTTATTTTATTAATCCTTATTTTATCGTTTTGTGATTGCATGTTGTAAAATATTTAAAATATTATATGCTGCTTTTTATTGAGATGTCATACTTCATTTTTTGTTGATAAAAAGTGAACAACTAAATACTAAATACAAATTTTAATTGTGCTGTAATATAGATATATGTAATGAAATATTTTGACTTTTTAAAAATTTGTGATACTTGAACTCTCGTCTCTCTAATAATAAAATGTATATATAATGTGTGTGTGTGTGTGTGTGTATGTATATACATATATACATATATATATAAAATAATCTCATTAAACTTGTTTTTTTCTATCAATATTCTCAAACACTTATATACTGTTAAATACAAAACTACATCAAAATGTCTATTCAAATTGTAACATTTGATTAAATAATTATTTAAATTAAAAATGTTTTTGGTAAGCAGAAAATAACAATATGAAAGGTTTTATTAAATGTTTATTTAGCAATATTATATATGTCTTCATGAATAAGAAATGTAGCATACATATTTACTTTTTTATGTGTGTGCAGTGTGTCAGAGGTACGAATATATAATTCTAACTGACGGGATAAAACGTATGGAATTCTTCATTGATTGAAAAACTTGAGACGAGTTGATAATTATTTGCGTAAAGTTAACATACAATAGTCCGTCATTCTGTACTTATTTCTATACTCCTAATAAGCTATATATATATTTTAACACTTTTTTCGGATTTTTCTCATAATTTTTCACTTTTTTTTGGATTTTTATATATTTTTGTTGTCTGTTATCAAGTCAACACTAAAGAACGCATTTATTAGCAAGATCTCTCCAATGTTAACTGATTGGGAATTACCAGATATATATTATCATTTATATCTAAGAATAAGATCTTACCTGTAACAGAGTTAATAAGATAATAAGACTTATATAACGCGATAAATAAAATTTATAATCCTGTACCTTTCAATCTTGAGTAGCTCTGGAAAAAAATTACATGTGCGAAGTGTGTGTTAGTTTTTAGCTATAATAATCGAAACTATAACCGTAGTGTTTGTCTATTTGAAAATTAAATTATGTTATCCATATATAATTTAGTACAGTAACAAGCATTGAACTTAATCAGAAAATTCATTTATCTGGAAGTAAAATCAACACTCTATAAGAAGCCAACACCGTGTGAACAAAATATTGTTTGCTCTTTGAGCTTGATATTTTTTTACTGTTTTACCAAACAAGAAATTAATGTATTAAACTCTGTGAATATGAAAATAATATCTAAAAAAAAAATATATCAGTTCTTCTTAGAGAATGTTGTGTAATTAGATGCAAATGTAATTCTTTCGACACACTCGCACAACGATATTAAATCTAGACTATACATAATGATAATACTTACAAATAATAAGACAATATACTTATATTACGAAGAATAATATGGTGATGCCCAATCTGCCACAATTAACATTGAGATATATCGATAATAAATTACTCTAAAATTTGACGCAGTCGCGTGCGATGGTTAATACACGACTTGAATTCCGTCAAATTCACGTGGGAAGCTTTGTCAGCAGCTTACATGATCTTAAAAGAGTTATTAACATTGTTTTTCAAGAGAATGAATCGATATACTCATTGAAAGCCTTTTATACGCGTTCTACATATTCGCGACTATGTTTTTTTCTGGTTTTTCTTTCTGTCGCTCTTAAATTTAACGCCAAGGTGTCTTCTATAGTTGTCTGATTTTGTTTTTTGAACATCGTTAAACTTATAGTACTTGACATTTCTTGTCGAAATAGACGACTTTTCAATTTCTCGACTGGTAACAAAAGCGCTGTAGGTATAAGGCAAAACTTATATAAATATATTAAAAAAAAAAAAAAAAGAAATAGAATGGAAAACTTTTTACAAAATTCCCGAGAATTTTGTTTCAGAATTTTGTCTTAAAGACAATATTCTATGGTGATACCTGTAATAAAACAAAATCAAAATAGGAAAATCATACACAGATACAACATAAATTTGGGAAAAAATTAGTAAAAAAAGAAACCAGTTACAGAAAAAAACAATAATAAAGTAATTAAATAATCAAGTAATGTAAACAAAAGAAGAAATTAGCAGCTTGAGTGCTCCTTGCTTCGTGTCAATACCTGTGCGTTAAATTTGAGAGAATCCGAGCTGCTTGTCGATTACTCGATGGCATAGAGCATGTAGAGATTGCCAGCGTCACTGCCTGGCGGTACCAAGGCATGAGTTGGCGGCAGGACCGTGAAACCCAAGAACATGAAGGTACGAACCAGCATTGCTAGACCATAACAACAGAACGATTTAGACGGTGAATCTTTTGCGTCAACGCAAAAACCTTCGACATTTGTACCGAAAAACGGCAAGCGACAAGTACCTCGGTCTGATCTATCTTTGCGGAGACAGACAATGATATTAGTGCAGCGCAGTGTCTCTTCGGCGTACTCTAGAAGAGAGACAAAGCCCTCCTTTGATCCTTCGGGAAGAAGGCAGCTTGGTACACGTATGTATAGACAACGGCGCCATGCTACGGTCTCCCACTCGACCGATGTACTCTCGGTCAAGTGAAGAGTGAACGTTAAACGCAATGGTTCGTTACTTCTCACGGCTTTCAATAATTCATCCTCCTGTGTATCGCACCAACAAATTAAGAAAATATTTATTTTTACATCAGAAATACAATTTTATCTTGTACACTCGCATTCGTTATTATTGGTTTTGAAAAGGGAAGAGATTTTTTTCTTTTTTGTGTAAACTCTATGCGAGCGACGAAAAATACGTACTTGCACAATGTGGGAGCTCACAGAGAGCTGACTCTGCTTGATCCCCACGCCGCGGCTCTCTGTGTTGACTGTAGATACAGACAATGCGGCATGGGGCACATCAGGACCACCACAGAGGCCCCACACCCAGCGTTATACAGTAGTGCTGTTGCAACCTAGAGCTTTCCTCTAGGCTCTCGTCCATGCATTTACTAGACATTTCACTGAAATGCGCAATTTGTTCATTAGAATCTTTAACATTTTACATTAATACAAAAACTATGTACATAAAAAAATTCAAGTTTTTACATTTAACAACTATAATTGTTATATCTATACAATCACATGAATTTTATATGAAAGATATGTAAGAATGCAGAGATACGTGCGATTGAGGATTGGGACAAAGAGATGATAATATTGATACACAAATGTTTATTCTTTTAACGAATGTATGTATAAATATTTGATCAGCATCGTAAGGTAGGATACTGTTTAAAGAGAAGATGACGTATTTGGAGCATAAACAGTAAGTACTGCCAAGAATCTTGAAACTCTTGATGGAGCGCTTATGTAAGTGTGTTCAAGATGTATTTATCTTCTCTCCAGAGACTGAGAATAATATGGACTTATCTTGCGAGAGATATATGTAAGAAACATTAAAAACGGCGCGGTATTTCGTCTCGTTAAATTTTTCAATCAACACACGGCCGCAATAAAAAATCGTCAAACGATGCGTGAAAGTATCGATTGATATCTGCTCGCTGCGTTACGGTATCGCGAGAATGTGCAAACAAAGAAACGTGAGATTGGTCTTTCTACCTTGGCCTTATCGTGAACGACAAGAAGCTCTCTCGTTCGTTGCGTTGACGCAACGTCGGACGCCGCGGTCAAGACGATTCCGGGGGAAAAAAAAAAAAAAACTAGAGCGGAATACACGGCTAAGAGGAAAATGATCGACTGCCATACCGCATAGCCCAGATACGCGATTTATAAAATAACACCGAGTTGTGTTTCCGCGGGCACATTGTCGGTCGCGTATCGAGAGACGTCATTAAAACGGGCGATGTGCCAAACAAATAACAGTGTTTTCACGTGTTACGAAGAGAAATACGAACCGATTGGTTTGCTCGTTTACATCCCGTGGCCTTTTGGCCACTTTACATGCTAGATGTAAGGATTTTCGGCTACGTGCCGACATACGTGGATATTTTGCAACTACGTTCCCGATTGAGCGTCAATTGCGCGATAATTTATAAATAATTTGTTTCTCTTTTTGTTGCTCTGTACACGCGACAGTAACAAATGACCAACTTCGAACGTAATAATAAGCACATTATGAAATAGATTTTTTTTAGATTAGAATTGTAGAAACCACCGACATCAAATATAAAACTTTGCAATATTATATGTTCATCGAAAAACATTAGATTTTACGTAAAAAAAAGAAATTCTTGCCTCTAGAACAACTAAAATAAATCTCACTGTCTCTTTATTTCGCAACGACCTTGCGCGTTCTTGAGCTCGGTCACCGCGCTTTATCGTACGTTCTGGAAGCTTCGCGGAGTCGATTGGTAAATTTAATTTACAAGGCTTCTTCAAGTCTTTGGTATATCAACCAATTGTATTCTTCCACGGGACCAAGTGTTTTTGACGTGATACTGTTATTGTTAGCGACCGTTTAGCGCGACGATTTTTAAGATTATTTACACCAAGCGAAAAAGAAGTTTAACGCTCGTAGCACAGTATTTTCAATTATTTGGCGAAAAGAATTTTGTTCAAAAATTGAATCATCCAAGTTAACGTCAAAAATATTAATAAAAACAAAAAAAAGAAAGAAACGAACACAAAGAAATTTTCAGTCTTCATTCGTCGTTGCACGACGAACAAAAAATCAGCTTGCTCTTTAGCTATCGTTCAAGAAGGTAGATCATTAAATTTAATTAACGGGAATTACGCAAGAAACATGCGCTTATCACGTGTAAAATGATAATACAGCCAAGAATAGATCGCGGTATTTCCAACAACGATAACGTAAAATTTATTTATTGAGTTTTCTGAGAAAGTTATTGCATTTAGTGAAAGTTATTACGTAGCTTACATGTGGTGGTACAACGTAATATAATAGTACCAGGATGACAATTTTTGTAATGAAGATCACGCGCGCACATACGCGCTTATTATTGATTTCAAGAAACGCGGCCAAAGGAGCGACTCGTCACGCGTTTCTCTTATTATTTGTCCAATTGGTGTGATTCTTGCTCTGAACTCGAACTAACAATAAATTAACAATACATTTGATCTCTCTTTCGTTTTTCTCGAGAGATATACTATCACGTCGAAGAAAATTGTTTTATCGTGAAATAAAACGACATTGCCGCCCGTATATTGATTGGCCGAGACACGAGGCAACTTGACGATGTAAAAGAGGACGCAAAGCCAATGTCGCGATTCTAAACAGCGCGTTTCGAATCTCATGCGAAATTAACACGATGATATACAAAACGAACGTAAATCAATTTAGCATTATTACTTGTGTTGTTAATAAGTAAGCGTTGCAAGACGTGTAATACATTTTCTCTACCGTTCTTTTTAAATAATCTTATAAGAGAACAAACTTTTACAAAATAATTATATAATATTTCCATTAAAATCTCTCTCCAGACTATCGCGATATTTTTAATTCTGTATCGAAGACGCAGAAATTATTAATCGGTCTCGGTATACTCATTCTTATCAAATATTTGCTCTGATTACAAGTCATAAGGAAAATTTTAGATCCTATATACAAGACGCAACCGTACGCACATTTGTTTTTCGACTCCATTTGGAGATGAAATTTGAATAATTATTGAGGAAATTCTTGCATCACACAGTTGGTTATTGTCAATTATTATGGCAGTGTATATACATAATATAACTTGTGTACATACATATAATGTAATAATAATACAATGACCACAGTGACATAAAAAGCACATAAAATTTATTTATAAAGCACGTTAAAAACCATCAGTATCAACAAAAACTAAAAATCACATTTATAGCAAGATATGATATATGTATAAATATAAATACATAAGTGATACATAAATATAAATAATTCAATACCTTATATTAAGCATCAGTTTTTGATTTGTAAACAGTCTGATAAGATAGCTGATAACATAGTGCAAAGTAATACGTTTAATTTCATATTTAATCATATTTTTGCAGTGTCAACATGTCTCGCAATTGTGTGAGTGACTTGCATTTTGTCAGATAACAGAGATAACCGATCGTTTGAAACATTCTGTTCTGAACAAAGCAAAATTGTGCAGATCATTTAAACAGTAAATTCTCTCTTTTATTACAAATTCAATATAAATTAACTTGTGATATTATTTATATTAAATATCTAAGCAATTATCATAAACTATTAATTACATCTCATATTTAATTACTACAAGTTAACAATATCTCTTCAATTATATAATTGGAAAACACACACACAAGTATTCTGACAGATTTGTGATACTAGAAACATATATCTATAGAAATAGAGAGTAAAGGCAGTCATTGTGCGTTGGAATGTTACGGTGCTATCGGCACAACTATCTAACGGAACAGCTGATAAAGCAACGTAAGTGTACTATAAATGCAGAACAAATTTTTGGCAAGACTGTCACGTGGCCGTGTCAGAGATTGACTCCGCTTGTATATGTACGTATCATTTCACGTATCGTTTCTCGAAGAATCTTAATCGTACGTCGCGATTATCACGACAAACAACGACGAGGTCTAATGATAAAATCTCGTGTAGTCCCATTTAACCGTATCCCTTCCCGACGATAACGAATTGATGTGTCTAACGTGAGCTGTGTCGCATTACATTCGTTAAATACGAGGCGTAAAACATGATAGTCGACTGGGACAGGATATGCGTAACTATACGGAGATAAGGGAATTAGTTGGAAGAGGTGCAAGATAAAGAAATCAAAAAAATAAAAATAAAATATAATACGGATTACACGGGACGCGATAGGCAAGATGGCGATTCACGGTGCAGGCGAGAACAAAAATGGCGCATACAGTTACGTGTTGTAACTCGCGCTACTCACCAATTACTGGAAATTAAACTCGGCATTATCGGCTTTTTACTACTTTCACTATTACTTAACGAT
This sequence comes from Pseudomyrmex flavicornis, assembly GCA_014825475.1. Taxonomy (NCBI): domain Eukaryota; kingdom Metazoa; phylum Arthropoda; class Insecta; order Hymenoptera; family Formicidae; genus Pseudomyrmex; species Pseudomyrmex flavicornis. The sequence continues at coordinate 24,328 of QVNW01001171.1, forward strand.
AGACTGGAGTTAATACTCATACTTCTTCCTTCGTAAAATTTTGGCGGCTTTAAATGTACAGCTCCACCACGAAATGTTCGCTGGAACAGCGATCGACAACGATGGGAAGTGATTGTGGCGACTTTCGCCTGTATCAAAAGAGCAGAAAACCAGAAACGATCGCTACGACGTTTGAAGTAATACTGCTGGAAGCTGGAGCCGCGTTCGACAAGTTCCGTACGGCGCATACACCGTGTGCCACGTGACATCAAACCAGGTCGCCCGCGAATCAAACGCACGATAAACTTCCACTTGTGCGCACATGCGCTCCGACCACGGACTTTCAAACGACCGATTAGAAACCGAGCGCAATTGCGCGTATAGATTCCAAACATTTTTTAAAAGTATTCGTTGAATTTATATTTAAAAACATTGACACTTTATTTTATTGTATTTTATATCTCATGAAAAATCTCTGAACACATCTTCAAAACTTTAAAAAGTCACTAGTTTAAATTCGACGATTATCAAAAGACCTACATGTTCTACTTACAAGAGACAACAAAATTCTCCTTAATAAAACTTAATTTTTTATTTATTTATTGCAATGTACATCTTTTTTGCGCATTTCAAGGATATAATACGCTCATGCTTAAATAAATAAAATGAATATACAGATGTATTCTTGTCGCAGGTTTTCTAGAACACATGATAGAGAAAGTGGAAGATTCTCGAACATATATTCAAAGAATCTAACACATAGAAGATATATATTGTACATATATATTTAATCCCGATAAGGAAGAGAAGTACAAGGCCGTTAAGAGTGTTGTTGCATAAATCAAAGTGGCGAGTCCTTGATTTTAAAGCTCGAAGTATATCTTCTGTTCTTTTAAATCTAACTTTATAAAAATTTGAATGTCCACACGGGGAATTCAGATATCTCGCTACAGGATCGCACAACAGGTGTGATTACTATAGATATCACTAAATGCTTGTAAATCGGATATACGTCAAGGCACAATGCGCTAGATTGTTTCTTCAACCCCTACCACATACATTTATGTATATATGTTTAATTCATTTAAACACTTTTTTTATAAGAGATTAAAATCTCTTTCTTTTACACAAATTATAACAAAATAATGTTTGCCTTAGAATCTCTTTAAGATAAATTGTTTAGAGATAGTATTGTACACATATTATGATATGATATTTCAAAATAGAGAGAGAGAGAGTTAAATGCTTTAACGAACTTGACAGACAGTAAACTATATGAATGATAATATATAGTTATAATATATTTTTTTATGCGTCTAAATAACTATTTAACCGCACATCACCTGGCGGACAAAATCTTCGTAGTTGATATTACCCTGTGAATCTTCATGACCCGCCAGTAATGTCTCCACTTCTTCATCGCTGAGCTTCTCACCTGGAATGATACATGTAATATACCAATAGACACATATGCATTTTTTTTCAAGATACTGTGAACACATACCAAGTGTTGTTAGAAGATGTCGCAACTCGGCGGAAGATATGAAACCATTTCCATCTTTGTCAAAATGACGCAGACCCTCAATAAAGTCATCTGCTGTGTCAGATGTGCGAGATTTGCTGATTGCTTGATAGATTGGTAGGAACACTTCAAAGCTAATTCGTTCGTCTGGCTTATGTTGGTGAGTAAATTTTTTTACGTCCGATTCGGTTGGATTTTGACCAAGAGCGCGTAATGCATCACCGATCTGGGACACATGAATTTTTCCATCCCCACGACTGTCAAACAACTGAAATGCCTCCTGAAATTCTATAGCAGTACATTTGTCGTTTATTTTGTTGTATATGTGCTCATATTTTATTTATTTTTCTACACGAATATAAAATGTTTTAAAAAAGTAAAATATGAATTGCTATTAACAAAATTTATATATATGTGAGGATATAATAAAGAAAATCTTCCTGTTACTTCTAAATCCACTTTAGCCTGTGCTATAATTAAATCACCTAATTTAGTACACCAGACACGAATAAACCGCTAATAATCTGAACCGATCTCATAGATATCTTTACCCTCCATAGATGACATCATTCTATTAGCCAATTCCTGATAACTGTAGACATACATCGTGCACTTTTTTGCAGTAATAATATAAGAAAGACTTGTCTATCACTTAGCAGTCACTGCACGTAATAAATGTTATAGTACTGAATGTTCTGTAAACGATCAATTTCTAGTTGGGAGTGAAATGCGAATAAATCGGCAAGACTTATTTGACATAGGTAGGAGCACGATTAAGTCACCCGACGAGTGACTGTATGCTTTTAAATACCGTGCCATAAAAGGCAATCACTGATAGGGACGCGCGCGCGTGTATTGGGACTGTGTCTAAAAAGGCGAAGATACTCTTGACCTGAATTAAAACCCCGGAGAGAAGAGCGCGACATGGACCATCGAGGCCCCTCTCGCTCGCTCACCTCTCGATCTCGTTGCAGTTATCGCCTTCACTTACCGGCCAGCTGATCCTCGGAGTAGGACGCCTGCGAATTACACACGCAATGACTCGTTTAGACGCATGCTCGTTACGACAGCTGTCGTGTTGCTCGACAATTTTCTCGTGATTTACTCACCATTGTTGGATGCTGTTCTGTTGCTACAAGGAACAGCAACTTGAAAAGAAAGTTGACAGATGATACACGTCACACGCGGATTTTTATGTGTATAGCAATGTACGCAGGCGGTTCCCCAACGGAATGTGTTTTGTTGCGTAGCAAGCGACGTAGAGAGCGGAAGTGAGTCAGTGACTTATCGCAAACTTGACAAGTCTTTTCTTTTTAGGTCGGATCTTCGCGGATCTCGCCCTACAAATGCGTGCCCTGCGCAAACGTCACGCAACCGAGCGAACGTTTATAGAATCTCTGACATCATTCTGCCAAGTAAACGTCTTGCAGGTTTCATTCGTTTTCGCCAGATTTCGCTTTACGTGCGATTGCGTGAAAAGAAATCCTCGACGTTACAGAAATGGTTCAGTTAAACGAAGCTTTTGATTGGTTCTCTTTTATGTCAAGATCGGACATGCGTAGTGAAAAAGAATGTAAAGCCAATCAGAATAAAGATGGCAAATTACACGTTTAGTAAACTTCGTTCCGATTGGTTAAACTTTCATTTCAATTCTGATTCGTATTCTGAACAGATCTGATACGGGCTTAAGAATCTTAAGATCCTGTTCTTTTCTCTGGAGCATTAGAAATATAAAGAAAACCGTCTTTTCTTCATGAACCAATCAATTCCAGTGCAGTCCTAATACAGAAGAAAAGAATAGGTTTCTACAATGTTTGTTTGATTATTTTCGATTTTCCATACAAAGCAAGGCTTTTAATTTTAACACAATGAAGTTAAATTGTATCATTCTTAGAGAGAATATTTAATAAAATTTTAATGTCCGTGCAACATATTTTTTAATACAAATAAAAATATATTTAAAATAGAAATATACTTTATCAAATAATCTCTTTATTGTCATAAAGATTATTCCACAATCATGTCTTCGGATTGACGAAATTTCAATAAATCGTATATTTCGTAAGTCCACTTCGGAAATACGCGCTTATATAGATTCATTAAAATTGTATCTTGTGATTTAAGCTGACCGTTGAAAATGCACTTCGCATGTCCGTGCGTACCTGTGAGAAAGCGCAAATATAAGAAACGCTTAAACTAACAGCGTTGTAAACTTTTCAAAATTTAGTCGCTAGAACCAACTTATTACTTACCAAGGGGTTCTTTTATATGACCTTTACGTCCATATTTTGTTCTCAATTGGATAGGTTTAAACCACGCAATATCTTCACGATTGAAAAACATGAAGCGCATAACCACAGATCTCTTGTGCACCTTGAAGGGATGACCACTTAAAACGACTCGTTTTAAGACAATTCTATTAGGATTACAAGACAACACATTTCCTGTTGCAACTAGTTCCTAAAGAAATGTTATTGTTAATAAATAAAATAGACATCTTTTTATGTTTTAATGCGAATCAACTTTGTTGTACACTAACAACAAATATTGATCTGTAATACGTACGAGCTTGCCAGTTTTACTTTCTATGTAACAAAGGACTGGACACGGCGAAAAAGTAACTGGCGCGTACATACTAGCAACAACAGTGTCGTCAGGATGAAAGTATCTCTCGTACTAAAACAGACAAATTCATTATTTATGATAAAACATGTGCAAACTCTATGAGTGTCTTTCTAAATAAACAGGACAATTTTTATCTATGTACTTTGTGCTTCATGCCATTTGTATGTTGACTAAATATCGGACATGCTGTGAATCGTCTAAATCCGCATTGAAATACCAATCTTTCTTTCGATTTGATTGGCTGCGTGTAGTTATTCGAATGTTTCAACACGACATTTAGAAGAGACATTTTCTGTTCATACGGAAATAAACCGACTACTATCAGTGGATAATTCTCTACAGTAGCTAACGTTTTAAACGCATCTCTGCTAAACTGAGCAATATGAAGTTTTATGTACTCTCCTGGCTAAAAAAAGATAAAAATACAATAAAAGTAAATAATTCATGTAAGATTAGTTAATTAAGAAAACAAGTTTAACACACGTACCATAACTTCTTCATCAACATCTTCATTCTTCTTAGTGATACGTTCATTGCATTCCTTGTAAATACGTTTTCGCCTACGTTCGTAATCCGCGAACTCAATTATTCGAGCGTAATCAATAGGAAGATTTTCCTTCGGATCCCACGGACTAGTGCGAAACGATTCGAGACCTCGATATTTTTGGAATCTTATCTTAGCAAGTGTATCCTGAGGTGTATCCACCTCATCCGGAAATTGTCTATCCAATTTTGCTTCTACACGAGATAAACAAAACTTATATCACAAAATAAAAATAACATAATAAAAGTGCAATGTAGTAAGGAAACATGTTAAAAATAATATTGTCAACCTTTGAATTTTTCCATCGCTTGTGTTTCGTCGAGTGTATTGATCTTTTGGTCGTAGCGTTCTTCATCCGGTGCTTCTGATACTGTAATAGTTTCATATTCTTCGTCATCTTCCATATCTTCCATATCGCTATCCCCTTCAGATTTGATCTCCATATCCACATTCATATGATCGTCATCAAATTCATTGTCTGAACATGCACTTAAACTTTCTATAAAAAAAACAAAGATATATAGTCAAATAAAAATTAAATATTTTTCTAATTTACATGTAAAAAAAAGAAAGATAAATGTCAGAAAAGAAAAGATATAATAATATACCTCCTTCTTCATCTGGTATCCACGCAGCTTGGTATTCAGATGTTCCTTTCGGAACGAGTTTTACAATTTTTTTCTTTGCGTTAGCCTCTGCTTCAGCCAATTCTTCTTTTGTCGGCCATGTTTGTTCAGCATCCATTGGATCGAGGATGTTTTCGCTCTCGAGCGATTCCTATAAAAATTGTTTCAATGATGTTTTTTTCAGATAACATATTTTAATATAAATATTGAAACATTTAAATATTAAAGATATATATACAAACCTGTTTCTCAGGATTTGCAAGTAATACTTCCGTATTATAGTTAATCCACTGTACTTTATCATTTAATCCAGATGGGCATATCTCAATTTTTGACATTTGAAAGTTTCCAATACCTGGTATATGAACCAAACTATTAACAGATAACGGTGTTGTACCTCGCAAATATCCAGTAACAATAAAAGTTCCAAAGTCCGAAGTATCCTAAATGAATAATTGTACATGCTTATTAAGTTAAATGCTTGCAAGTTCTGCACACTCTTCTTCTCTATATACATCTTATGTGTTATATATATAATAATTCTATGTTATATGTATAATAATTCTAAAAACACATACTTCATTACTTTCGAAGACGATATCATCAGCCAAAAGATGTGACCTTATGTCTCTGTAAAATATAGTTTTTTGTTTCTGTGTGCCAGCACGACGTAACACATTCAAGCAATCATTTACAGTGTCTAATTCAAATATTTTTTCTTCAGGAAGCCATTTTGAAAGTGCACGTTGTACAGACTGTTTATACTCTTGACGTTTCTGTACATAAAAAATTGAATAATAATTAAGATTCAACTATCAAATTAATTTTTTCTTTCTTGATGAATTCATTTTCTACTTACTTTAATATGAAGTTTTTGAATATTATGCACCGCTACTATAGTACTGGGTAAACCTTGAGCAAGACAAGTTTTGATTATTTCCTTGCCCCAATCATCTACAATTTCCTTTTCCACAGAATTTGTCTGACTTGTGACAGAAGTTATAAATAGTATTGTGCTAGCAACTTTGGCTGCATCTAATGTTGCAAAAGTATTTCCTATCGGTGGTACAACAATGGAAAACTTCTGATTCATTTTTGTCACACTAAATAAATAATTAAAAGATTATTAAAAAAAAATACTATTAACTTTTAATGTATCTGTTTTTATATATTATCATTTCACAACATACTTTATATGTACGATTCCAGTTAGACTGGTAACAATCTCAGCAGATTCATTCATACTAGTTACAAGAGACATAATATTCTGTATATCTATGTCTTCTTGCAAAGGTATAATACAGATAAGAAAAGGTGCTTGACCACCAAGATGTCTTTTCTGGTCTAATACTTCTGAACGTTTCTTTTTCCTGATCTGTATCAATTGATTTCTACGTGCTTCTTTCTGAAGTTGTTTCTTCTTACGTTTTGATAAAAGTTTGACATTTTGTTTACCTGCAAAACTAGATATATAAGATTTTGGAAAGGAATTGAAAAAAAAAAATGATAAAAATAGAAGCAATAAAAGTTCTACAGACGGACTGTTACAAACAGTATTCAATTTTAGAAATGCTAAGCTTTACCTTTTAACTCGTTATTAACAGCGCCTTTGCTACGATGTCTTCCAGTTTTATGGGGTTTATTAGATTGTTTTAAAGCACCTGAACGGTGCTTTTCTTGTTTTTTATTCATTATACCATATACACGCGCAAGCAACTTTCAAAAATAATAATGAACACGAATACACACACGTGTTCACCGCTGACATGTGTAGTGAACCAGGTTAGGAGTAGCAAGGAATTGGACAATAGTTTACACTTATACCGTACTTATTACACTTTATATTTTCTCGTACAACCAAAGAAAAGAATGAGAGTGGCCAGGCCCATAAAAGTTTCAGCAGAGAGAAGAGAGCGGCCAGGCCCATAAGAGTTTTTACGATCGCTTTGCCGCCCCGCACGTCAGCGCAATGTCCACGGGTGGTGCACATTGGCAACTACGTAGTCATGTCCACGAGCAACTTGTCGGTGCGTACGCCACAAGTGGACATGGTTCTATTCCGTGATAT